>JAFIDM010078950.1:0-30532 GCA_023159025.1 Thereuonema tuberculata | reverse complement strand
CTTTCCTGTGTTGTCCAGCCTCTTCTTCACTTTCTCTTCGGTCTGACGTCATTCCTTAATGGTGTCCTGGGGAAGGCCACGGGAAACCACCCCAGTATCTTTCCCTTGAAATTCTAGTGAGTCTGCTAGGGGTTCACCATGTTGGGAACACTAGCGCTCCCTGGAACACGGAGGCTTCGGCTATGAAGCTCGGTGCGAACCGGCATCACAATCATATTTTTATCTTACTTCTTATGTTTTTATTTTAAATTATTGTTCTATTTGTTATTTTATGATTGCTTTTACAAGTCGGTTTTTTATTTTTTCATTTTTATTTAATTTATACTTTTTATCATTTACTCTTTCAGTTGTTATTTTTTTATTTTAAACATTGTGATGACATTATTATTATTTCATGCTTTTAATTTTTTATTTGTGTCGGAGAAATTTCTTCTCGAATTTCACTGGAACCGAATCTGATGGCCTTGTGGGTTTCTAAATAACGCCATCAATGACAAAGCACCATTGGAACAATTAAATGCACAGAAACGTTCTGCCATTTTTAAATTTTCTTTGAAGAAACTTTGAAGAAATGGAGAACAGATGTATATATAACTCTATACAGTGTCCTAAGTGATGTGAGTTCAAAACGGCAGTATCTGGTCACGTGATCGTATGCTGACCAACAGCAGAGCAGCTTTGTTGGCAAATACCTGTGAAAAAGCTGTCGCTACTTTGGTAATACGGGGCTTTAGTTGTCGATACCCGTCCAAACATTGAAAGAAATTCGTTGTTGGTAAGTATGTGGCCATGTAGCGTGTGGATTTGTGTTTGCCCTTAATTGTGCACATTAAACACTGAACATTGTGCACATTAAACACTTCCTCACTTATAAACAATGATTCATCTGTGAAGAGCACATGTGCTGGAAAATAAACTGCACTCTGCTGCATAAACCAGCAGCAGATGTCTATGCGCCCAGGTTAATCCTCAGCTTTCAATGCGTGAATTCTCTGTAAATGGAATGGGTGTCATTGCTCCTGGTGCAAACTTCTCCATACGGTGGTCTGGCTCACATCTACGCTATGTGCAAACGTTCTGGTGCTTGTATCGTGACGTTCCTCAACCTATCGCAGAATGTAAACGCGTCAGTTGTGGACATACATTGTTTGACAAAGAAAGTTTGTTTTAGTGTACGTTACCACCCCTTAATGTTTGTCCTGCGAATTTAGAATTACCCGGTTTAATTACGAAAATTTAAAATTTATATCTAGGGTGATCTATGAGAAAAGGGTAGTATTTTGGGAGGTGGTATAAGTTAATCGAAGTTAATCGAAGTTTTCTGCTTAAGGGATGTTCGAAAAGTGTCCTACATAGAAAACATTATTATTTATCTGGACCGGCGATTCAGAGGTAAAAAAAGTTTTGATATCACCTGATAGCTAACATTATGTAGATTACTTTCATGATAACAACTTATCCGATCATTGCTTACAGCAAATTACAAAATACAATTCTTGCGTCGAGTGCGCTTGTTCTTCGCTGTGCCTCATACTGGCGATGAGAAGATTGTGCTTGGAGGGTCATGTTTGGACCGTTGCACAGTGGTCCAGAAACAGTGGTAGATCGTGGCGAGCATAGGATACTGCGGATATAAGCTGTTTTTATATTCAAGGCAATTTTATTCAGGTGCTGCTCTTGTTTCCATTTTCATTTCTCCCACAGCACGTTAAATTTCCCGATTTAACAATTATTTCTGTTTTAAAACTTTTTTTTTCTTTTAGGCTCTTTCAATGGATTATTCATTTTATTTCGCGGCACTCACTTTTGTTTGATTATTTAACCAATTCTAATTGCGAATATTTTGAAATCAATCAGTAGATCTATATATCTTTAATTTTTAATTTTAGTTTTAAATTTTAGAAGAAATTTGTAAAATAAAAAATTCTTGTAAGATCAAAATTGAAAAAGGATAAAAATATCTTTAGATAGATTTTAATTCAATATCCACATAAACTTTTAATTAATTTTCAATTCAATTCATTTAATGTTTAATTTTTTAATTCATTTAATTCATTCAATTCATTTTTTAGAACTTTTAGAAATTTATTTTTAATTTTTAATTATAAATTTCATATAAATTCAGAAGGTCCAATGGTTTTATTGTTTATCTTATTTGACATTCTGTATTATACTTAGAGGTTCATGTAGCTTAATTTTAGTTTTTCAGATGGATCTCGCAAATTAGGGCAGTCAGGAATCTGATTATTTACGCAGTGGTCAGCAAGCACATGGGATTTGCTTACACGAGGTGTTTCAGCATGATCCCGCTAGGCGGTGCTGTGCCAAGCAAGACGTCACCTTATGCAAATAAGAACCTTAGCAAAATTCCATCTCATTTATTCAATTCTATATACTTTGACAACTTGTATTTTAATTTACTTGAAGAAAGTTAGATTAAAACTGAAACCGGGTTATACTTATATTGTTTAGTCATTAAATTACATCATACTTCAGCAGGTGTGCTGGCTTACTCCTTTGTTCTCTTAAATAATCCGCAGCGCACGTAAAATCCTTTTCTTCACAAGAGTATAATAATCAATCATAAATGCAGAGAAAAAGTATAAGCAAGTATAAAAAGGAGAGATCAATATTACTTAAATATTTACAGACGATTAGATGATTATATGTTAGTAAAGATAGACTTCAAAGAACTGTCTATCAGCCGAATTCAGTTCAAGGTATACCGGTAATTAAAAAATATCAATCTAAAAAACAAAAACATTCTTGGATGTTAACCAATAAGAACATAAAATCATTTTCAATTTGTCATTTTCAAATCACAGAATAGGTTTCACATTTCCAATATAACGTTACTTCCGAAAAAGACAAAGACAGAAACAAATTTACAACTTCCAAAGAATATATGGCACAAGTTCTTAGAAAGGAAAAAAGAAACTAAAGACATAGCAATGAAAGTTTTATGAGGGAATGGCAGTAATCAACATTGATCATAGTGCTGGGCACAAGGAAAAAAGAATTAACCAGTACAAGCTTCAGAAATGAAATTTCTAAGACACGTGAAAGGATACTTAAGAACAGGTTAAATCAGAGATGATTACTTAAGAAAGGATCTAGATGTCCAGCAAATACAGAAAAAGTAAAACAATACAAAATGAAATGGAAAAAATAATGTCCTCAAATAGAATTCCTGAAGAATTCAGCAATATTACAATGTTCAAAGTTTGTCAGTTACTTTCTAAACATGTATATTTGTTTTGAGTTCCGTTTTCTGCCTATTTTTGTGTCTCCTTATAGTTCGATTAATAGCGTCCTATTGCATCTTGAAGAACTTTTATGCTTTTATCTCTTATAAAAAATTCCAGTTTCCGATGAAAATGAAATGTTAGAACAAAACCATAAAACAAATAAATACCTATGAACCACTTAATGTTTTTTTTTTTGTTTTTACAAGTTTATAATATTTGCTCTAAGTTTTAATTTTAAATTAAATTTTAATTTTAAACAGGTCATTCTGTTTGTTTCTGTTTGTTAACTCCCGGAATTACAACTTCTTTACTTTACAAAACTTCTTTGAAAACAAAATGTTAGGAGTTAAAATGTGAGCATCGTTTACTTTTTGGTTGTATGTGTCTTTAACACAAATATAAATATTGCTGAATCTACGAACTCGGTAAAAGCCACTTATGCGATAAAACAGGTTCTGGTAAATACAATCCTGCCTTTTCAAGCGTCTGACCTTGTGCTTTATTAATGGTCATAGCGAAGGCTACTTTTATTGGGAATTGTTTTCTTATCATTTGGAAAGGGCATGGTTGGATCAGAAGGTGTGAGGTTAATATAGGGTATGAGGACAGTTTTATCGGAGTGCATGAATTTAACAGTGATGATGTACTCGCCTAAGTGCGTTATCACTAATCTTGAATCATTAATAAATCCCTGATTAGCGTTAAGAATTCTAATTAACGTAATAATAGCATTTTTCTTTAAAAGCAATGTATGAGGTGGTAAACCGAACGGATTTAAGGAGTTCAAGAATTCTACAGGGTATAATTGACCGTTGTTTATTTCTTCAGATTGGACAGAATCACAACTGAGGTAAACCTTTCCTCTCCAGGTAATAAATTGGAAATGATATATTCATTAATTGTTGTATAATCATCATTTTTTGGACCTAAAATCGCCGTTGAATAGAATTACAAGACATTTTGCTTCTGTCACATTGATTTCTGTGACATTGAATGCGGTGGTCATAATACTATCGTAATTACAATAACAATGTTTAGGAATTTTGATCGCTTCATTGTAGTAATCTGTTTGAACTTCTAAATCACCGTTACCCAATTTAAGTAACCATTCAGTTAAAAGGGATCATCATTTGCCTTCATATTACTTATGAGTCAACTTATGAATTTTAACATGAGACCATAAGGGCGATCGTTTAACTGTAAGTTCGACGATGGCTGTTCTACTGGCAAGTCTAACGACGGGTAACAGCTGACGGAAATCTCCAGCAAACAGAATTATTTTGCCTCCATAAGGGAGATTATTATTCGTGATGTCCCTTAAAAGTCGATCGACAACGCTTAGCGCGTCTTTGGGAACCATTGAAATCTCATCCGAAATGATGAGATCTGAGTCACGAAGAAGTTGTGCATCCTTGGTGTGAGTGCGAATCGATGAGACAGATGTGTTCAAGATAGGTACAGGTTGTTTGAAAATCGAATGTGATGTGCATCCCTCTGGTAGGACATTGGCAGCAAGGCCAGTCCATGCAGCTGGTAAAACAATCTTGTTTTCACCTCATAAAATGTGGCACAATGTTTTGTACACAAATGTTTTACCGGAGCCCCCCCGGTCCGTCAATGAAGTAACAATTGGGAATTTTATTTCTTACTGCATGTAAGACTTCCTCAACTATTGCCTTCTGTTCTACGTTTAGCTTTTCGTAAACTATCTCGCCGTTCGTACATTCTTGTATGTTGTAAGCTTTTGTTGTATGTTGTGCGACGGTCACAACAGGGGTCGGAAGGTTGAATTGTTGGCAAGATTTGCCATGATATTTAAACAGATTCTCCAATTCTTGCAATGTGAGGTTGTAGGCCTCAGGTGGCTTGTGCTGTCTCTGAAAATCTTCTGAAAGTGCGTCCTGAAATGTTGTCCACAACTCGGATATAATGAGTTGCATAGTATTCTATCAACTGTGCGTAGATCGTCAAACGACTGCGGTCCTTTGATGTGCAGAACTAGTACTCGAAGGTAATAACTTTCGATGTCGGCTGGATTGACAGTGTAGATCTGTGCAGAGCACTTGGTGTTTTTCTTGCGAATATTCCATTTTCCTTTTGACCACACAAAATATTCTGGAATTTCGTGGTAAAGGTACTGGCGGGCGGTAATATTTTCATTGCACATTTTAAAAAAATGCCATGAGTTTGGAGTCCCTATCACGGTTAGCATCAGCTTCGTATCCGGCCTGAAAGTAGACCATTTGTTCTTCCGGTAAGTGGACAGTCACTCGATCGAATGAGATCGGTGGAAAAGTCGGCGTTCGTGTATTCGCCATATAGCCTCTGGTGGACTCATATAACGATAGCTCAAATAAATATCCACTTCGTTAAGGGTGAATTGTTGTTGACCTTCAGAATCTGAATGCAATCGTAAAGCTGCACAGTCATGTCCTTTATATACGTATTTGTACAAATATTTTTCAGATTTGATTGAAGAACAATGCTAGAGATTGATATGAGAACGGTATTTTCTACTGAGAAATCTACAGTATGGTAATCCATCGATTATCAATGATAAATGATCGAACTGTCATTGTAACGCCGTTATCGCGTCGTCTATAAATAGGATAGCCGTTAACATTTAAATTAGTTTCCTCCTGAAAATCTTTTGGATAATTTGTGATACATTTTTGTTCTTGTATGCATGGACTGTTTGGATTGATAGTACCGCAAGGTCCGTGTACCATGCATTCTTCAATAACTTCAAAAAAGTTCAGGATCTGTTTCTTTATCTGGAATTTCTGCACAAATTAAAGAGTCTACATCTTCAACTGAATGAAATTTATCTTCATTTCACAGAATGAGCAGAATGTGTGCATGAGGGAGACCTCTCTTTTGAAATTCAATAATACAAACATAACCAATGACCACGCCCAATACATGTTTTTTTAAAAGATCATCTAATAATGCTTGCAATTTTAAATGAAAAACTCTAGAAACTAAGTCATGTCTACGTTCAACTCTTTCATATGGTTTCAATTGAGAGATAATTTCAGTCCACTTAGGATTGTAAGTAATTGTGAGATCAAGCTTTCCTAAGCGGGCAACAATGGCCATTGCGTCTTGATAATTTTGAAGCATATTGCGAGGGCTGCCAATATAAGTTGAGGGAAGAACAAGGAATTCCCCCAACTGCCCCTCTTTGTTCAGCTTCAGTGTTAAGAAGGTCCATCAAACATTTATAACTATCAGCTCTGAGTTCTTTTTGATGGGATCGAATGAATGCCAACCTGGAACCTTCTACTTTGACATAACTGTCAACAATATATTGTTGAAATAATTTAACTGAAGCATGAAGTATACTGAAACCATCTCTAACTGCTAAACGATAACAATAGTATTGTAACTGAGTTGTGACTGTTCTCATGTATGAACTTGAACATGTAGTAGTAGTATGAACTTGAACATGTGGCTTTCCTAGTCCATCCAGAATCACCACATGGGAAAAGCAATGGATATCACATTGGATAGAATGGGGGTTCAAGTTAGATATTTTAGTTAGTGCACTAGTTCTTTTAGAATAGATGACAAAAACAACGTTGCCTGATAGTGTTCCGTCATCAGTGACAAAAACAGCAGCCAACTCACTGACTGTAGGCGCATTGGATCTTCAAGGATAAAATGCATTGGTAATAGTAAATTGTAATCAAAAATCAGATGTAGTGTGAGGTACAACTTTGATATATTTAAACAACTGTGCATAAGGAATGTGTATCAAGCATTGCTTGCAATGTAACCATTATTTCCCTGCAACAGTTTCTATTGGCTTCATTCTGCATACGATGCTGTAATGCAGTATCAAAATCTAAAATGAAAAGGCCAGGTAAGTTGGTAATATTTCCTAGGTAGTTCTTAGTATAGTCATCCTTCTACTCTATGAGGTTTTGAAGCTCTTCACGAACTTTAATGGGCTCCAAGTTAACCTTTCCCTTGTGGCAACAGATGGTAGCTGAATTGTCACTGAATTCCCCTGCAAACAATCTTGAAGAGGAATGTACGCACATTTTGTCCATATCACCAACACTATGTGTTTGCACTTCATTGTCGTTAGGGAAAAGACGGGCAAAACAATATGATTTTGGAAGTTTATATAGTTGTCTTCTTGCTCTGATGTTTTGATGGAGGTGTAGTAAGTAAGTTGGTGACACAAAGTTGTTGTGCTTGCAGTAACCGTTGTCGTTGATTATTGAATCTGTCTTGTCTGCGATTGTTATGAGCTTCTCTATCTTGCTGAAATCGAAGTTATCTTTGTTCGTCACTTTGTCTGGCAATTTCTTCTTCTGCGGTCTGTGACACATTCCAGTGGTGTGGTACGCCCTCTGGTTGGAGGTCGCCCTCTTTGTCGGCCTGTTGTGCCCATTGGCATCGTGTTAACCTGAAACACAGAAGGAATAAAAAAATAATACTACTAATTAATATTAAGTTATAAAATTAAGTTATAAGTTAGAAAAATGAAGTTATAAGAATTTAAATAAATAAGAATATTCTTGGCCATAAATGTTTGTTTTATCTTTGCTGGTCATGCAGATCAATGTTACTGAGGTTAGGATAAGTATAATGTAACGTTGCAAACGCTGTAGGTAAAGAAAAATTAAGTAATAAAAAAAAATTATACAAAACAACAGATAAATAATAATATATGGTACTTACTTGTGGGAAGAAACGTTGATTTCAGTGAATGTAACCTTCAAAATGATGCCTCAATCATATGGCGCATCGACAAAAAAAAAAACACCTTTGAGAAATAATATATGAGAATTTGACAAATTTTTATGTTTTTTATTGTAATAATGCCTTTAATTTTATTAAAATTGAAAGAGCATATAATGCATGCTGTTAATTTTTTTGGTTAATGCACAACAAACAACAGGTATTTAAATTAAAATATTTACTGTAATAATTAATTACAGAAATGATGAGTACAAATGTAGATTGTTTCAATATGAAACAATGATTCAATATTATAATAATAAAGTTCTAGTCCTTCATTAATCTTCTGCTTCGTGCAGGCATCTTGAAATTCCATACACAAAATTTTTTCTTATGAATTCTCACTTCCTCGTAATTTATCAACTTGATAAATTTCTCCAAAATAATAATTTAATATTTCCTAACTAAATCACGCTTGATGAAATAAATGTACACTTCACTATATTCAAAGTTGATCACTAATTCACTACTTCGTTGAATTAATATTATGCGCTTAACTTTTACGTTGCACTTAATTTCACTGCGCCACGTAATTTCTAATGCTTTTCGCATTCACTAATATCTAGATTATATCACTTAGATTCACAACTTGTGATTCTACTACTTTTACTTTCATTATTTCAATAATTTGATAACTGTATTAATTTCACTTTCTTGTATCACACACATAAATTTCCGTAGAAACTAATTCCTTGTTTTGTCGATTCCCTCAAAATAATAGAATTGAAAAACGTACTTACAATAATTCGTCTGATGGCTTTTCGACCTCGGTGAGTATCCTGTAGAATGGCTACGTCGAATGGCTTTATTCACCTGTGTGTAACTTCGTTGTCTCGTGAAGAATCCTTCCCGTTCACTTCGTTGTATTGGGTTTCTCCAAGATGTCTTCTCGAATCTCGTGATTGCCTAATCACATGGCTTTGAATGTGGCGGGTTCTCTTCTCCTCCCAGCATTCAATGCGTGCACTGTTTGACGTAATATTTCTTATCGTCTGCTATCGCTAATAGGATTACTTCAATCTTCCCGTCAGTTGAAATAGAATTATTTCTGATAATTCCTATTTCTCTAATCTTTCAAATAAAGTCTTTCTTCTTAATTTACTAATTGCGGGGAAATACATTTCTTTCAGATTAACTATTCTGTCCTCCTTACGAGACGGTCTTCGTATATTTGGCCGAGTTCGTGCTTCTCCCATTCGGGTATTCCCGTTAGCTTTCTTCGTTAATTCTTCCGTTGATTTCTGACTTCTGAAATGCAATATTCTTCTGTAACTATTCTCGCCCTTTGCTTCCTAAGGTAATACTTTTTACTTCTTTTCGGAGATGCACTATTAATGTCTTGGCCGCTCCGTTCTTCTGTAACTTTGTCTATGTGAGAAATTCAATTTTTCATCATGGTAAAATTAAATCAAAATTAGCTTCAAGGCTTTGAAATATTTATTTTTTATTTTTTTTTGTTCATTGAAACTGAAAGTTAAAAGTATGTTTTTTGTTATGTGTGTGCACGAACTGAAACAATGGATGTGTTGAATACAGCACGAATGTGTGCGTTCAATTGTTGATAGTAGATCGTAAAAATGGCGTTGCGAATACAAACTGGAGACTAGCAATCATGCTAAGTTTGTATAATAGAAATCGGATAAATCCACATCCGATATTATGATGGATTAATTTGAGTTAAAAGCTTATCTTGTGTTCAATTAAAAGGCAGACAGCCTTTAGTATAAAATGAATGAGAATTACTTGTAGATTTAAAGTTAATTCTCGATAACAGGCTGAACCGAAGAGATGGGATTCTAAAGAGAGGTTACAACTTGGAAAGCGACCAACGCAGACGATGACTTGTTGACCGAAGTGTAATTCAGCAAGGAAGTATCCTTACCATTAGCCGCGCTGGTGTGGTCGAGCGGTCTCAGGCGTCGGTCTGTTGTGAGATCAATGTGCCAGCGCCCGGGTTCAAATCCCGGTAGCGAGCATGGATGTTTCAAAAATTTCCTTTCCTGTGTTGTAGCCTCTTCTTCACTTTCTCTTCGGTCTGACGTCATTCCTTAATGGCGTCCTGGGGAAGGCCACGGGAAACCACCCCAGTATCTTTCCCTTGTAATTCTAGGGAGTCTGCTAGGGGTTCGCCGTCTTGGGAACACTAGCGCTCCCTGGAGCACGGAGGCTTCGGCAACGGAGGCTTCGGCAATTTTAATATTGAAACACAACAAACAGATAAATATTTTGTTCGTCGATTGAAGAAACTGTAACGTTATTTATTACACGTAACATTATTCTATGCAAGGAATTATCGAATTCAAGTCACATTCAACTTAAGATAAATGAAAGTTAGTTTCGACGAAAGTAAAGAACTGTTAAACTAAAAGGTTTTAAGTTGTCACGCAAGAGTATTCATGATAATTAATAAGGAATTCACTGTTAAAAGTTATTTTGATGAAAACCAAGAACTATTAAATTGAAGTATTCGTGTTATGATACCAGACTGTTTAAAGTGCTTAGTAAAGACTTTACTATTAGAATGTTAAGTTAAAATAGGAACAAAGAAGTTAATTTAACTTAGTCATTCATTCCAATACAATCCTATTAGCACACACACGGTGAATATTATAGATAACCATTACATACAAGTACAAAGACAAATGGGATATCAGAAAGTTCAGTGCATTAATGTACTTATGCATTATATTAAACTTTAGTTAATTTCACATATGGTGGAAAGCCATTTTGTCAATGTTTGTAACTTGAATAGCTGAAGATAAGAAGATTTCTAAATGAACTTTTAAGCATTAAGGAAAAGAACTCTAATTGATGGGAAATCAATTTAATTGAACTTTAAACTGTCAGATACAACAGTTTCATATCTTGTAGTTATTTTGTTTTTTTTATAAAACATGTTAAGTCCATACCAGTTTACTGCTTATTTACTTCTCAACTC
The DNA here is from genome assembly GCA_023159025.1 of Thereuonema tuberculata. NCBI lineage: Eukaryota > Metazoa > Arthropoda > Chilopoda > Scutigeromorpha > Scutigeridae > Thereuonema > Thereuonema tuberculata. The sequence continues at coordinate 19,594 of JAFIDM010078950.1, read as the reverse complement.
ACATAGACTAAATACGCTCTGCTAAAACCAGTACAGGCAAATAATTCACTTAAATGCCGTTTGAAATTTGTTGTGAGGATCCAAGGTAACAATTATTAATATTTAATCCCACAGTCTATTAATCTTAATTTTGAGCCTTCTCTTCTGCCAAGCTTCGCGAGTTTTACTCTTGTATCCAGACTTCGGACTTCAACCATAGAGCATAGACTTCGGCGTCAAGTCTCTGTTCTGACCGTTCTTACTTCTTTACTGTTCTCATGGTCGACTGTTCTGACGTCACATCTGAACTGCGTGGACATCTCTCATGAACAGTTCTGATTTCTCTATTCGACTCTCTCTCAGCGAAGTCGGTCAGCTGATTTTATCCCCAAATGATCGCTGACGTCATCAATACTCTCAATGCAAATTTATTTAAATTTGCTAAATATAATAATAATAATAATTCTTTAAAATACGTTTCAAGCATTAATGAAAAAATAATAAAATAAAATATTTTGTTAAATTTATTTTAACAAAAATATTGGACGATTCCATCTTCAAAAATATAAATCTTTGTTTATTCTTTTATCTGTTCTTATTAAATAAAAGATGAAATATCATTTTAAAGTGCATTTTTTTCAGGAAAAGATATATTTGAAGGTTACGACGCTACAGCAATATTTAAAATGTTGTTACGCTTTCGGAAAAGAAGTCGCTTCTGTTAAAGCGTGTCAACATTTTTGTAAAAAGTTTTTAAAAATAAAGTTTTTTAACGAAAACATTAATTTTAAACAATCTGTTTATTTTCATCATTAGCGGGGAACTTAATCTTTAAAATGATGTCTCAATCATTGATTTTGCTGATGCATTAAAGGAAATATGGCGTTCCGACAGAAAAACACCTTTGAGAAACAATATATAAGGATAGAAGTTTATGAGGGCTTTATAAATATAAAAATATAGAAAAAATTTCAAAGAAACAGGTACTGAATTTTGATAAATAATTCGGGACTTTAAAATGAATTATACGAATTTTGAAGAACACATGAATAGACAAGATATAGAGATTTTTTTCATAAAGTTATTAGGAAAGGAAACATATGTGAATTATAAGGTGAAAAGGGATATTGGAAAAGAAAAGTATTTTATAAAAGATACAAATGTAATTGATAATAAAATTGTAGAAGAGAATGAGATAAAGTATTAATAAAAATTAAAGGATAATAAAACTCCATGAACTGATGGGATTAATAATGAAATTCTGAAAAACTTACAATGCAATAAGTGCAAGTGGATTACAAATTGGCTTGATTACAAATATGGGATTTCGAACAAATTCAGATAAATAGAGAGAACGAAATATTATCCCTTTCTTCAAAAAAGGAGATAAAAAACTTCCGAAAAATTGTAGAGGAACTAGCTGTACCCGGCATACGTTGCAATGCCGCTCAAAGAAAGAAAATGTTTGTGCTTTAATTCTGTTTGTTGAAGTGCTTTTGGATACACAATATTTTTTTTTTCCGTCTGGTGCATACACTTAAAAATCAGAAGGTTTGCCAACGCATGAGCAGGCCTCATACAGCTGTCCAAGTGTGCAGCATGGATTTTCCATAATTTGTCCACACACTTTTAGAGATTGTCCCGTGCTTTGTTGATGGCCATTGCAAATGCGAATCGCGCCGGAAAATACAAACGTTTGAATTCGAATGGCATATCTGTTGGAATCATTAGAATGCGTGGCAACAGTACATCTTCTTCTTTAAATATTCCTTTGAATATGTGGATTCATCGATTGTCATTTTCCCATTCCCAATATCCAACAACTGTTTTGCGAAACGTTCAGCGGATGCATCGTGTTATAGTTGAACATGCTTATTGGTCTTCAAAGTCAATTTCTGAAAATATCGCCATAAATCAGATTGTAAATGGTTCTACTAACTCAGAAACCTTTGCGGGGGTGCGCACAACAACTCATCAAAGTTTCTTCACAATCTGATGAATGGTATAGGAACGCACGACACAAACGGGACAAACAAACAAAGAAACATTCATTTTTATATATTATTATAATCCCTTTAAATGCTAGTTTCAAAATGTTAAGAGATAATTAAAAATAATATATGGAAACGAATTTCGAAAAATAATGCTTTAGAAGAAAATCAGGCAGGTTTTAGCAAAGGATACTCCACCAACCATAATATATTTGTGTTAAACTAGAAAACCTGTGATCACAAATACGTTGTTTTTATTAGATACTTAAAAATTAACTACTGTTTTTTAATTTGAACCAATATTAAAAGAATCTTAATGTTAAATATTTATTCAGTATTTAAAAATGAACTTGAAACTATTGTTTCTAAATGATATTATAATTTGAATTTAATATTCAGTGTGATTATAAATTCATAGTACAAACTTTAAAGGATGATAAGGCACACTAAAAGAAAACTTTTTTATTTTACAAACAGCGGTTGATTGCGCTGTTTTTGTCTTTGACAATAAACCCTATATTACCAGAGTAATTTTAAAGAGTGTTTCGGAAATGGTAGACAAAACGAAGAGATAGGGGTTGCAAAAGTCATTTTAAGTTGTTTTATAAAGTATATTCTATATTATAAAATATAAATAACATTCGAATACTCATTTATTAAATTATCTCAAATCATCACACATAAAATTGAATATTTATAAATGATTACTGTCAAATTTTAATAAGTGTACTTACAAAGAACATAAAATTACTTATTAATAAGTGTAGCATGTATACATAATGACAAAGCATTTGATAATCAGTTAAAAATTGTGATATACAATGAAAAAAAATTGGTTCACATCTATAAAAAGAATGCACAGCCTTAAGGAAAGTCCAAAATTATTATTGAGACCGAAAAAAAGAATTAACATAAAGGAATAAGACAAGAGTGTAATATCTCACAAATCAAAAATGCCGAGAAAAAGTGTAAGCAAATATAAAAATGAGAGATCAATATTAATATAACACTATTTACAGACGATCAGATCATTATACGTTAGTAAAGACAGACTTCAAAGAACTGTCTTTAAGCCAAATTCATTTCCACATATAACTTTAAAAAATCAATAAAAAAACAAAAATATTCTCGGAAGTTAACCAATAAGAACATGAAATCATTTTCATATTTCCAATACAACGTTAGAAATGTGAAACAGAATAGGTATAACATACAACGTTACTTCCGAAAAAGACAAAGACAGCGAACAAAATCAACAACTACCAAAGAAGCACAAGTTATTTGAAAGGAAAACAAAAACCTAAAGAAATGGCAATGAAAGTAAGGGTAAGGGCAGTATCAACATTGATCATAATGCTGGGCACAAGAATTAACCATACACGAGCATCAGAAATGAAATTTCTAAGACATGTGAAAGGATGCATAAGAACAGGGTAAATCACAAATGCTTATTTAAGAAAGGAACTAGATGTCCAGGTAAATACAGAGAAAATAACACAATACAAAATGATATGGAAAGAATAAGGTCCTCAAATAGAATTCCTGAAGAGGCATTACAGTACAGCAATATTACAATGTTTAAAGTTTATTAGTTACTTTCTAAACATACATATCCGTTTCGTTTTCTGTTTTTTGCCTCTTTTTGTATCTGCTTTTAGTTCGATTAATAGCTACTACCACATCTTAAAGAACCTTTATGCTAATACCTCTTTAAAAAAAATCCCACTTTCAGATGGAAACGAAATGATAGAACAAAAGCATAAAACAAATTAATTCCTATAAACCGCTTAAAGGTCTGATTGAATTTAGAAGATAATAATATTTGCACTGACTGCACAATTGAAAGATTACACCTGTGGTTTGGTGTAGAAGAAACTTTTTAGAGTGTTAAATACAACTTGAAATATTGATGAAAGAATATGTACCCAAGGGAACTGTTTTTATATTGGGGAAACCAGAAAAAAAAAACTGAAACAGCGTATTCAACAGCATGTTACAGCTTTTAGAAATCAAGATAAGAATTATACTACTTTTATGCATTCAATTGAAAGTAAACACCAGATTGATTTTATAAAACGTTCTGTGCTTTGGATCAGGATCATTTTCGTAGAAAATGTGGTGAATCCATACTTATCATCACACCTAATGGATGTTACAATGAGACATTATCTGTATAAGCGATAGCAGAATACGGCTTTTGTAAAAAATAATTAATAATTAATTTTGTTTTCTGAACATTCCTACCCCTCTCCTATTTTTTTTTTGTGATCAGTACCTGTATACGGAAGCCGACGATTTCTAAACTATATGGGTTCCGATGCCGGATATTACGATATGACGTCATCTTATCCTGCAGTTGGTTCCTATGACGAAAAGGGTAATACAGCAGTAACTGTGATATCACGTTATGCAGCTTCTCCTTTCATCGCCTTTGATTGGTTTTCTCATCTAGAATTATTATTGGTTATATAAATTATCTTTTGTGAACCATGAATGTATTTAAGCGCCGGTTCATTCATTTGTAAATTAGTTGAGGAAGCTATTTTTAATAAAGCGAAACCGGTTCTATTGGTAATTGTAAAAACACTATTTTTTATTATTTAGTTTTGTGTGTCATTTTTATTCTTTCATCTATAATCTGCACATGTAAATTTTTTTTTTCTTCACGAACTTGAAATATTTTTGTGTCATTCCAAGTCGGACCTGATGAGTTCATAATACCATCACGGATTTTTATGAAAATTTATTTGCATATATAGGGTCCTAAGATAACACATTATGCAAAATATGGGATTTTTTGGTTAAATATTTGCCGAGATATGAATTTTTAAAGTTTTTTTTAGTTTTTTTGGTGCCACGCCCCTTTTTTGATCTATTTTCTTGAATATCTCCTCTCTTAATCAATCAAATGGAACCAAATTTCTTTTCCCCATGTATTTTTTTATGCTGAATCCACAACTTCCATCGAAATTAGTCTAGGACTAATAGTTTTGTAGTAATAGACAGCATGTAAGCATTTAGGACAACATTTAAAAATTTGAGATTTTAACCCTAATTTTAAAAAGGTCTAAAGTAACTGATAAAAAAAAAATCAACATGTTGTTTTGCTCCCGAGCTTGGAAAAAAAATAAAGTTGATACTCTTTTCGAATTGCATAAATGAAATAACCAACAATTATTACTTTGTTACTGCAAATTTATTTAGTAAATTCAAGTTATCCCTTGCTTTAGTCATAGCTCTGTAAGCAGTAACTCTCACTTACAGCCAGGTAAAACCCATATTTTCAAACTGATTCAAACTGAATATCGTTTGAAAATATGGCGATTCAAACAGAAAATTCACCCGTTTCATCGCCGATGCTAGGCACCATAATAATCCAAAATGTTATTGAAAAAATACAGGCCTTTTCATTAACTTCACTTAATAAAAGTGTGTTACTGAGGTGTTAAAAAATATATTTGGAATAAAAATTAATTTTTTTGACATTAAAAAAAATAAAAATACAAAACTACTGTTATTTTAAAGCGAGTTCTACAAATTTCAAAATTATTAACGAATAGTTATTCAGGACAGAATATTTAAAGCAATCATTTTTTTTTCTCGCTTTCTTTTCAAAATAGTTTCCACATTTTCTGTTTGAATCGCCATATTTTCAAACGATATTCAGTTGGAATCAGTTTGAAAATGTGGTTTTACCTGGCTAAAAGTGAGAGTTACTGCTTACAGAGCTATGACTAAAGCAAGGGATAGCTTGAATTTACTAAATAAATATGCAGTAACAAAGTAATAATTGTTGGATATTTCATTTACGTAATTCGAAAAGAGTACTAACTTTGCGATTTTTTTTTCCAAGCTCGGGAGCAAAACACCATCTTGATTTTCTTTTTATCAGTTACTTTAGACCTTTTTAAAACTAGGGTTAAAATCTCAAATTTTTAAATGTTGTCCTAAATGCTTACATGCTGTCTATTACTACAAAACTATTAGTCCTAGACTAATTTCGATGGAAGTTGTGGATTCAGCATAAAAAAATACATGGGGAAAAGAAATTTGGTTTCATTTGATTGATTAGGAGATGAGATATTCAAGAAAATAGATAAAAAAAGGGGCGTGGCACCAAAAAAATTAAAAAAACTTCAAAAATTCATATCTTAGCAATATTTAACCAAAAATTCTAATTGTTTGCAGGATGTTGTATCTTATGAACCTTTACATGCAAATAAATTTTCATAAAAATCTGTGTTGGTGGGGTGAACTCATCAGGTGATATGACGTGGAATTTTTTTATAAAAAAAAAAGTGAAGATTCTATAATGCTTTTCTCAGATATATCACAACATTATTTTATTTATTACTATAGAAACGTAAGTACAATATTATCAAAACTAGCTAGTCGAAATATATTTACTTATGTTTACTCCAGTTTACATCCCTTAGTCCGGATCCGGGATTTCGTTGTTCTTAAATTAATAACATTTAATTAAAAAAAAAGTTAAGAAGGATAAAAAAAATAATAAGGACAAAATAATAAAAAAAAGAAAAGAAAATTCATTATCATAAATAAAGAAGAAAATTAAAAAGCAGTAATTTTTTATTATTATTTTTAACATGTGCAGGGTGAAAGATTTTTTTTAAACATTGACAATATTAAAAACTTAAACAACCTGAAGAAAACTTGTAGTTGTAGCGAATTGAAACCGTTCTTTCTGAAGTATCTTTTATCTTTTCTTAATTTTTAGATGAATTACTACTTTGAATTTTTATTAGTTTTAGTATTGTCCACGTTTAAAAAGTTATTTTTTTACTTGATAATAGTAAAGTGCTCCAATAAGTAGTCATACCGCATATTTGCTTTAATGTATAAGGCATAATCTTATCTTAGGATTAAGTTTAACAATGATAATAACTGATAAATATACATATACAGAGAAAGATAAGTTTGAATGCGAGGTTCGTTTCTTAAACTGAAATTGTAACTACAATTTATGACCTTGTTTTCAACAGAGACATTTCTGTATTTTTTTTAAAAATATATTTTTAACTTGGGCATACTATTTACTTAAAATAGACCTTCAGGGCAAAAAAGTTTTAAAGTGCACACAAAATCATAGCGACCCCGTACAAATTTCGTTTTCGTTCACTTAAACTCAGATAGAAAGTGACCGCAGACCGGAACTCGTATTTTTCCTACCTCTACAAGTCATACGGGTTCCAATAATTCTGACTGTAGAGGCTGCGACATGTTTCGATTTCTGCCACTTCCACTTCCTGTCTCACAAGAAGTGACCGTAGACCGGAACTACTATTTTCCACCTATTTTTTTTTTTCAACAAGTCATACGCTTTTCAATAAAATATTACTTATCAATTTTCTTATTGGTCATGACAGACGGACAAATCTTTCTTAAGAACTCCCTTTAACTTTACATTTTGTGTAGAAGGTATCTAAAATGGAAAAGAAAACACTTACTCTCTTCTATCTTCCGCAGAATTTTTTATTATGCTTCTACGTGCTGATTACTCTCTGTTAGTCATGTTTTATTCATCTTGTTAGATTCGTGACAACTTTTCTTCTTTAATCCGTAAGGGTTTATCTTGGTTCCATTTAATCAATAAGAAATAATCTTCGTCTAATAAATTTCTAAGTTCTCTAATTCACGACTTCTTCTTTTAAAAACAACAAAACCTTCTTAATCACACCTTCTACTTGTAATGTAATGTAGAGATGGGTGGTAAATATACCTAGCACCGCGACATAAAGGTCTATTGTACTGCCCCCAAAAGTCCTTAAACCCCCAAAAGTCCAGTAGCTATGGCAAAGGCCAAGCGTACTTATAGGGAAACGTATAAGTTTCCTTTGGTTCTAAGAAAAAGAAACCTAGGATTTTTATTTCTAAGGGCTATAAAATACTCACAATTACATAGAATGTGTGAGGAAGTTTTATCCTCAGAATGACAACTCCTACAACCAAGCTTCGTCTTTAAGGTTCATCAACCATTGATACTTGTTATGTCGACAGTGACCAGTAAGTAGATCAAAAACAATACCCAATTCTTGTTTCCTTAGCTTTCAAAGCTCGGAAGGACATTTGTTGCTTGGTCCCTTCATAAGCACACATTCTAGTTGATCTCAAACCATACTTCTTTCCGTTTCCTGTCTTATTTCCTCTGTCCGATTAGTCTTTATCAAAACCGGGTTTTCAAACCTCAAATCAATATTTCTTGTTTGTCATGATCCTGTGTCCCGTATCTTTCTGATGTATTGCCGTTAGATATTTGAAATCTCCTTTTTCAATAGCAGTACAGTGTTCATTCATTCGAATATTGGTCTGTCTTTTTGTTTCTCCTACGTATTTACAGTTAGGGCCTCCATTTTCACATTTTCTTCCTTAAATAGTGTTGAATTTCCCATAACTTCACTGTAGATCAGATTACGTTGTTAAATAAAGGTTTAAGATTTAACATAGGCAAAGAGAAAATTAATATTGCAAATATCACAACCAAAATAGAATCCCAAGTAAGATTTGTTAATGATAAAGACGAAAAAAAGATATTAAGACAACAAATAAGCACAGTGTTAAACAAATTAGCTCATAAGACATTTACTAATTGTGTGCTTAATCCAAGAGAAAAAATTGTCTTGAAAGAGCTTACTGTATTAAGTAAAAGTAATACAATAAAATTAACCAAAGCTGATGAAAGAGGGGCGTTGGTAGCAATGAACCCTGATGATTATATAGTAGCATGTGAATATTTTTTTGAATAATACCATTGGTATATTAAGCAGTAAGATTCAAAATAAAAATAAAAATACTGAAGAACTCACTATTTTTAGAATGGCAAAGGTAATTAGAAAATTATGTAAAGATGGAGTAATCAACACAGAACAAATGGAAAACATTAATAAAAATAAAACACTACCTAAGTTTTATGGATTACCTAAAATACATAAAGATAAAGATAATGGTAATTTTAAAATACTGTAGCAGGTCGCCACACATCTGTGATGGAACTATCTCAAATTATTGTTATACACCTAAAAAAGTTGGAGTACAAATCGAAGTTTTGTGTAAATAATAATATAAATTTTACCAAGGACCTCAATAAGGTTATATTAAAACAAGAATCATGGATGGTTTCCGTTGATGTGATTGCTTTATATACTTCAATTTCATTACCACTGATTAAAGAAGCTGTAAAATTTGTGTATGAACTTGATAGTAATGTAAACAAAAAAGGTTTATTGGCACTTGATAATATGTTAATTTTAATTGAAACAATATTTCAGCTACAATGGCTCCAATTTAACGACAAAGTATACTCGCAATCTCATGGTCTCTTCTTGGGGCTGCCGTCATCAGCAATGTTAGCAGAGATAGCAATGCATTTTATAGAAAATAAATTATGGGAACAGGATATTATAAAATGTAATATTGATTATTTCTTCGATATGTTGATGACACATTTGTTATTATTAATAAGAATTGCGCTAATGAAATTTTAACTGTTTTTAATAAGTGTTAGCAAAGATATTCAATTCACTATGGAAAATGAAGTAGATTCTAAATTACCATTTCTCGATGTATTGGTCAAAAGATGTAATTGGAGTTTTGAAACCACAATTTTTAGAAAAAAAACCAACGCGGATATCACACTGAACTTGACAGCTGCGGTTCCATCAAGATAGAAGGTTAACTCATTACGATGGGCCATTAATCGGAAAATTAATATCTGTAGTAATGAAATATTACTTATACAAGAATTGCAAAATATACGTAACATTTACACTTGTAATAATTATCCTATGACTTTCATAAATAGGGTGATTGATAAAACATTAAAGGACAATACTGTAGATATAAACTTAATAGCAATAGAGAAGATAAAGCTGAAGTAAAATACATATCACTACCATATGATGAGGACATCAATGCTGGATTGGCACCATTACTGGGAAGATTCAACATAAAATTAGCTTATAAAGCCAATAGCACCATTGAAAAGTTAATTTACAATAACAAGAAGAAAGTCAATAATTTGGACAAATTCAACACCATTTATGGAATAAAATGTGAAAATGGAGGCCCTAACTGTAAATACGTAGGAGAAACAAAAAGACAGACCAATATTCGAATGAATGAACACTGTACTGCTATTGAAAAAGAAGATTTCAAATATCTAACGGCAATACATCAGAAAGATACGGGACACAGGCTCACGACAAACAAGCCAATTGTTTATGGCCAACAAAAGGACGATTACTTACGTAAATTCTTCGAGTCATCATTATTAAAACCACCAATTGTTATAATAATGAACTCTCTATCAAAAGTGTGTTAGATTATAACTTGCGTTAATTTTAATTATTATGTAAATGATTATTAATTAATTACGATGATCTGTATTGTGGGGCTGTTATAAGCCTATGTTTTTCCGTTTTATATTTATTTACAGTCTGACGATGAATCTTCGAAATATGTCTTGATTTATAAAATTATGTCTTTTATTTGTGTGTATGGTCTTATAATGATTATATTATTACACACACTATGAATAAAAAAATGTATTGGACGAATAAAGGTTAAAGATACAAACAGTGAAGGGAATAACATCTCTTAGATTAGAGATAAACCTTTCCCTTTCTATTAAAACAATCACGTTTACCTTTCAAGGTAACGCCAACACAGTTATGGTAAGGGAAATGAATTAAACTAGACTAAATATCTAAAAACTACTACGATAAAGGAAAAAGGGAGCTTCGCCTCTCGTCCGAGTCTTTCCAGAGAGTAGGCATCAACACATGGTGAGTGAAGAGAAAAAAAAAATTCACAATCATGTGGATGATAAAACAAGCTACTCTGGAGAAAACACAAGGGAAGGGGAAAAAAAATAAAAAAATTAACAGGCGACAATGTTAACTAGGGAAAAAGGGCGGGAAACGAGCTAGGAAGAGAGGTTCCGCTTGCGCCGACCAGCTAGTAAAAACAAATATATATATAAAAGCATGAAGCGGTCCTAGCAAGAGCAAGAAAAATGGAACTGTAATTCCAGTTGACAAAAAATATATACAACAAGAAGTCCATATCTATAAACGCTAAAATTAGGCACTGCAATGCAGTCATTAAGCCAGAAGGCCTCTACGCCTCAGAATGCCTTGCACTAAACACAGCCAGACAATTAGACGAGGTAGAAAAAAAGGAAAGAAAGATCTTACGGAAAATCCTGGGACCAAAATATGAAGATGGAAAATGGAAACTGAGAAACAACAAGGAAATCTACGCAAAAACAGAAAAAATAACTGACACAATGAGGAAAAGAAGAGTGACTTTCTACGGACACATTAAAAGAATGAGTGAAGGTAGACTGACGAAGAGATTATTCACCTTCTTCGACAGAAACCCCAAGACTCAGATGACATGGATCAAGAAGGTTAGAAAAGACATGGAAGAAATGAAAATAGATGGAGAAGAGGTGGAGAGAAGAGAAGAATTCAGAAAAAAGATCAGGGGATTCAAGGGTTTTCAAGAAAAGGCAAAGAAGAAGACGGGAGCAAAATGGACGGAAGAAAGAAGGAAACAACATGGAGAAAGAATGAAAGAATACTGGAAGAGAAGAAAGAAGGAAGAAAAATAATCATGAGTTATTTCACGTGGTTCATAGTCGGCCAAATTCGAAGAAAGAAGATAAAAGCATGGTCAAGTTTACAACAATATCAATAATAAAATGAAAGATTAACTTATTTTTAAAAGACTAATCAGATCTGATTCGGATTCTTATGTGGTGAATCGTTTCTCAATCAAAGTTCTCTACTCATTACTTTTTATTTATTGTATTTAGTTCTTTTATATCTTTTTTCCTTCTTATTCGAACAAGACGAAAGTTTGACTCGACTTGAATCAAATAGGAACTGCTTATTGGCAATTTAGGAAACCGCTGTACTACACTTCCGTGCAGCTAAATCGACTCACTTCTTCAGAGCGCACAAAAAGGCGTATGTTTTTTAAATGGCTTAACCGATTTTCAAAAAACATTTTTTTTTGAAAGCCTAATGTTTTTATGTGATAAGCTTAACGTGCCTTAGACTTAATAAAATTGGCGTACTTTATTGGCACATAAAAAGGTAAAAATTAATCAAACATCATTAAAAAACATTGACGTACGTTTCGAGGTCTCAGTGAAATAGCACCTCTTTTTCAAACAGTAAGAAAAAAAAAAAAAAACTCAATTCCGAAATTCATGAGATAAAACGCATTTTTGGTGCTAACGGATTCCCGGATCATGTTTTAAACCGTTTCTTCCGAGACTTTTATCATAGAAATAGAAACGGCACTAAAAAACGTGACTCACAGGAGGTAACATTTCAAATAAGAAATACTAACCTAAAAAAGTTTGTGTCCCTTACATATGACAAGGCCCTTATTAAACGGATTCAACCCACTCTAAACACTGTCAATATTGGTATAGCATGTAAGCCTTCTAATACATTAGGTATGTTCCTAAACAGGAAAAATCAACTTCCTAATCATGATCTGAAAATGAAGACACAAGGTGCAATATATGGTATTAAATGCAAAGCCCCAAATCAAAACCACCAGAGTTGTCTTTACATAGGTAATTCAAAAAGGCAGCTAAGTGCGCGCCTTAAAGAGCATACTACTGCTGTTAAAAACCTTAACTTCGCTTATAAAACAGCTCGTCACTGCCGCGATACGGGCCATGTCCTGGACATAGAAAATACCCAAATATTAGGGATTCGTTCCAATAAATATTTACGCGAATTCTATGAATCAGGTATGATCCGACTCCAAAAAAGTTACAACCAGGACCTCTCTACAACTAATATCCTTCAATACGGATTGTAAAGATATCCTAAAAACAAATAAGGAAGGGAAAGGAGAAAACAAAACAGGGGTAAGGGGAAAAAAAAAAAAAAAAAAAAAAAAAGGGGGGGGGGGGGAAGGGGGGGGGGGGGGGGAGAAGGAGAGAGAAGAACGGAGAGGAAAAATATCCTTTTTTTTTTTTTTCCCACTTCTCACATTTCTTTAAATCCATTCCTTCCAAGCGCCGTTCATTAATTGCAGACGAATTTTATATCGTTTTATGCTTCTCCCACAAGAGGTCGCTGCCCCCCAAAAAAAACCACATGACGCAATAACAGAGCTTCGATCATTCTACCGACGACTTCCAATCTGGAAGGACAAACTCTCCTACTTTTGGTAGGGTTTTTTAATTTTTTTTTTTTTCTTACTGTTTGAAAAAGAGGTGCTATTTCACTGAGACCTCGAAACGTACGTCAATGTTTTTTAATGATGTTTGATTAATTTTTACCTTTTTATGTGCCAATAAAGTACGCCAATTTTATTTTCCTAATGTTTTTACTTTACAATGACACCATTATCATTAAAATCTGTACAATATTTTGTTTTATAATGCATTTTGAATGAAAACGCAGGCTAAATGCATGCTTAGGAAAAAAAATTGGGAATACTTAAAATTAAATTACAACAAAAAATTCAAGTAAAACAAGGAAACTTTTATTAATCAATACTTGGTATTGCCTCCCGTTGCCTGTACGACGGCTTGCATGCGGTTCCTCATAGACCCTATTAAGGTTTTGACAAAGTCTTGGGGGATCTCTTTCCACTCCTCCTCCAGCGCAATCTTGAGCTCGTTTTTATTAGACGGTGCCGGATTTCTGACTCGGACCCTCCGTTTGAGCTCGTCCCACAAATGCTCAATCGGATTCATGTCGGGACTGTGGGCTGGCCACTCCATCGTCTCGAGACCAACCTCCTCCATGAATTGCCGAGTGGTTCGTGCTGAATGACACCGGACATTGTCATGCACTAACATGAAGTCTTCCCCGATATATCCTGCATAGGGCACAACATGATCCAGGAGAATGTCCTCAATGTATCGTCGAGCAGTCAGACCCCCCCCCCTCCGGCCTCCACCAGGAATGAAAACAAGATCTGTTTTTCCCTCAAGGGATATGCCAGCCCACATCATGCAGGAACCGCCGCCGTACGAGACTGTTTCAGCAAAACAGCACTGTAAAAATCGCTCTCCTGGACGCCGGTAGACCCGGCCTCTCCTATCATTACCATGGAGACACATTCTGCTCTCATCAGTGAATAGGACGGACCGCCATTGCTCGATGCTCCAATTGACGTGTTCCCGAGCAAATTCGAGTCGTGCTGTGCGGTGACTTACGGTCAATTTTGGGCCTCTAGCGGGCCGTCTTGGAGTGAGGTTGACTTCCTTCAAGCGTCATGTGACTGTCCACTGACTAACAGCTACTCCACGAACTTGTCTCAGCTCCTGTTGCAGATCGACGCCCGTGAGATGGCGATTTCGCAATGAAGTTGAAATGATAAAGCGATCGTCCCTCTCAGATGTGCATCGGCGCCGTCCAGTATGTGGTCTCCGAATGAAGGTACCAGTTTCCTGAAACCTTCTGAATACTCTTGAGACAGCAGATTGACTCAAGTTTAGTTGACGAGCGACTTCTCGTTGACTGCTTGCAACAAAGCAACAACTTGTGTGGTGTCTTCTGGCGTAGTATCCATGGGTTTGTGAAAACAATGAATTAAACTTGCAGAGATGTGTACAGATGAACGTCTGATAAGCGACTGATAAGAAATATCGGTCCACGTGGGATTTTATAGGGGAGTGCGGCGCCCAACTGGTGAATTCCGTTCAGACTGCATTTTGCTACGCTTACGTTCAGATCACATTCATTTGGAAAATATTGTACAGATTTTAATGATAATGGTGTCATTGTAAAGTAAAAACATTAGGCTTTCAATAAAAAAATGTTTTTTGAAAATCGGTTAAGCCATTTAAAAAATATACGCCTTTTTGTGCGCTCTGAAGGGGTGAGTCGATTTAGCTGCACGGAAGTGTAGTTCGTTTCGCTACAGGGAGGTTTAGCTCCAACCCGAGATAACACATAAATAGAGTTACTTACAGTTTGTTGGATATCTCGATGATCCTCAAGAACAATACCTTCCTTCTTAATGATGTGTCGGGTGATGATTGTCCTTCCTATTGATGACTTGTCCGATAGTCGTCATAATTGGATACCTAGGCCACACCACCTTGAGTAGCCGCACAGCGGCCCGCACAACACTGCGATAACTTCTGACGAACAATTGCACACATACCTTGGGATAAGAGAATCGGGTTTTTTCGCATAATCACAAAACACTAGTATGGTTGCTGACGGAGAGAAGGCACCCTACTGACGTCATGAGGCACAACAAGTTGCCGCTCCAAGGAAAGGTGAATCGCCGATCAACAAGTCCATTACTCGTCCGCGATACACACACACACAACTCCGAAGCAAGACGTTCTGTTCTTCAAGCACGAACATCCGAGATGAGCCGAGCGCTTCAATGTCTGGGAATCATTTCACAGCGGTATCTTGAAGCAGTCTCTCGGCGACACCAAACTCGAGTCATTCTTCCAGTCATCCATGACTCAAAAAGGGAGTGAAGGTAATCCATAGATGTGGTTCCTAACAATCGTATCCTTATTGTTAAGTCGACCACCAAAACAACACACTAATCAACCAACTCCGACCAATAATTAAAGTAAAAATGAAAATTAAAATAAAAATAAAAACAGATATAACTCGGAAGCTACATCTTGGCTGATCTAGAGATTCGAAGCTCCGATTGTAACTCTGTTTTCTTTATACAAATTCCTCCAACTCGGAAACAAATGCGCCAATCATATTTTAGCGCGCGAAAAATCCGCGACATAATTACGTTCACTGTAATCAGGTTACGTGCGACAAAAAGTCTAAATGGATTATCTAGAAAAAAACAAATACAGCGGAAATACAAATTAACTAAGATTCCAAGAGAAATCGTTCTCACGCAGACGAAAATAAGAAAAAATAATAAAACAATAATAACAAATTCTTAAATTATAAAGGTAAATCACAGATCTCTAGAGAGTAAAAAAAAAACAGAATGGAAAAATATAAGAGGAATGCAAAAACACAAGAAGAAAGGAGAGAAAGAATAAAGAGAAGAGGGAAAAAAAAATAATGAAGATAATGAAAAGAAGTGGCACGGTTTGGAAGAAAAAAAAATACAGGGGGGAAAAAACCGTGACAAAGTAAAGAATTTTTTATTCTTGGAAAATAAAATGATATTTTTCTCTGAAAAACTACTGACCCAATTGACTTAAAATTTGGATATGCTTTAGTTTAGAGTGTATACTATACAATTACTATTTTTTTTATTTCTGCCTATCCGGAAGAACGTCGAAAAAAGCGGATTTTTCGCGAAAAAGATCGACTGTGTACGCATTTTTCTGGATAGGCAGAAAAGAAAATGTAGATTGTATAGTAGACACTCTAAACTACAAGGATGTTTCGAACCATTGAACGTGCAGGTTCCTAACGATTCTTCATCACCTGGATGAAGTTGTAAACTCTCACGTTTTTAATTAGTATAAAAAAATCGGTTCCATTTCACCTAGGGTTTGATGACAACATAGGAAATATCTTAAGGAGAAATACAGCTCGTAATTGAACACGGCTCTTCCTGTCTTCAGACCAGAAATACATCTTTAATTTCAAATTAAAAAAAAAAAGAATTGAAAAGAAAATTACCTAAAATGAAAGTAAAAGATATATTTTGCAGTTCAAATAAATACTGTTATCTATAGAATAAAAGATAAGATAACATGTTAGATAAACTGCATAATAAAAGGTTGTGTAAGGAAGTAATATGGGAGTGGTAAGAAACACTCATTTTTAATTGGTGGACTTCGAATTGTTAAACTTGATTGAAAGTAAACTAAAATTGTAGACAAATTGAAATCTGACTGTTCTTTAAGTATGTTAATTCTTTACTCAGGTAAGTGTTTTAATTGTAAAATCTTCATTAGATAAGAAATTCGTATAGTTTCAGTTTTAGGCATTTAGCAAAAAGCAGTTGATAATATAAGTTTTATGTTTTGAAATTATAAGAAATGATTTTCAAAGAAAATAGAATCAAATCACCAGCGAAAAGTTAAATCTTGGTTTTGATCTTTTTTCATGATTTTAGCAATAACTTTATTTTCGAGCTAAAAAAAATTGATTGTAGAGATTCATTAAAATTAATGAGCACTAGCTGTTTATTTTAAAAATATAAGTTGAAAAATTATTAATGGTCGTCTTTCGAATAATTAATGTTGACACAAAAGAGTCTTAGGCTGAATAGTTGTTGAATTTCTTAATCACTGACAACGGATGGACAGACTTACTGATTTAAAATATAAGTTTTTTATTAGACTACTTTTCTAGCTAAGTGAGGCTCATTAAATCAGTCAGTCTGTAAGTGTGTCTGTGTCTTCTAAAAACTTTTTGAATCAATGAATAAATCTTCTTGAAACCAAAAGATGTTTATATTTCTAATTTTTTCCGCTCTCCCCACCCCTAATAACTTTTCATGATTTCTTTCTGGAACTTTTTTTTTTTCTTTCTCAAGTTTTTTTCTTTTTCTCAAGCAAATTGAGAAGTTTTTGTAAACATTACACATATATAACTTTTGGTAAATGTTTTACTAAACCCGTAAAGAAACATCTACGCGCGGAAATGTAAAGTTATTTAAAGTCGTCGAGGCCATATCCAAACCCACTTTGTCTTCCTTGGATTACAACATTAAATGTTGATATAGTAATATTTCTCAAAATAATGTAACTTTTATTTTGGATATTACTATTACAAAATATAGTGTACTTGATTAATAATTTTATTTCCTTAAATTAAATATCAATTAAAGATAGAATTTGAAGTTTTAATTTAATACTATATTAAAAGATCGCGAATTATTTCTGCATGAATTGATTCCTGAAATTAATTTAAAGAATATTCCATTGCAATTATATTTCATCATTCATTTCTAATAATTTCAAAATTTGGTCTTTTTTTTTGTAAATCGAAACAAATATAACTATAACTTATTAAATGCAAATCTATATCTGTGTACTGAATAGGCATGTTAATAATATAGGTAATAATATATAAATAGATAAGGTAGATAGATATACGGAGTCATAGTCTAATTTTTTTATATATATTTTTTTGATCCTAATGGCTGTTTTACACGCCTTAAACTTGCGTAAAACACCCTCAAAGTCTTGTCATTTGCCACTTGCCCATGACCGTTTGTTGTATCGCTCTACACGGGAAGTGAACTTTATGTGGCAAGTCTCGTTTTACTCTCGTTGAGATCGCGATTAAACCGAAGCCACAAATAAGATGATTTTGCAGCTTAGTTTTGCTAATAATTTTCAACTCATTTCACAGCAGTGTTAAAGAAAAATGAAAAAAAAAAAACCAAAAGATCCCAATGGAAGAGAATGTGGGGATTGAAATCATGAACAAAGATTAACCAGATTTCAGCGTAAAGTTAACACTGTCGTAGTTTTTAATTAATTTTTTTCTCCCCGCCCAAGGGCTCTGGTGTTGACTTGCTTCTAATATTTACCTGAATTTAGGGCTGGTTGTATTTATAGTAAGTGGCAGGTTTTCGAGCCACTTGCAGCTTTGAGGCAGGTTTCCGAGAGCATGTAAAGCAGCTATAAGATAAGTTAATTTAGATTTCGTATTGTAAATAAAAGTTCCTTAGTAGATCTGTAGAAAGTAAAAAATACATCTGAAAGTGACATTCTGTTTAATTGTTGTTTAAATTTATATTTTGAGGAGTTCATAAGCGAAACCAAATGAATTTACATTCCACATAATTAAGACTTGTATTTTTTAACTTACTACTATTCATTTTGATAGTTTCTTTGTTTTATCATTTATTCAAAGTTCCAGTAATTATTATTTTAAGTTTTATTAAACACTCAAATATAGAACTATTTAACAACTGTGGCTTTCTTGATGTACAGTAATATAGAAAACGGAGACTATTATACCTTCAGTATTTCAACAGATTCTATAACCCGTTTTCTATGAAAAAAAATAAATCATCCTATTAATAGGCAAAAACTGTCCGTCCGGATGTTTCTATGTTTCTAAGTATGTTTGTAATCAATATGTGCTTTAATTTCCTTTTTATTAAAAATTTGATAGTTGAGAATTGGTTGCGATTGTTGTAGAGCCGTATTGCACATGTGATTATTGCGCATGCAACAGACTCAATTGTTGGGCGTGGTGTGATTGTTGCGATGGTTGTGATTGTTGCTAATGGAGCTGTATAACATAGTCAAAAAAAGATGTTTGTCATCAATCAAAGTGGAGAGAGTCGGAGAGAGAATATTGTAATAAGTGGAGTATTCCAGTAGCTAGCGTTCCTGACTGCGATTACGGAGGTCCTTGGTTCGAATCCAATGCAAGGCGAAAAAAAAAACGAAATAATACACAAATATTATTAAAAATTACAAATACACTAACTAATGTCTTTTTTGAAAAGAAAAATTAGTTGATTTAATGTTGGTGCGTTGTTCAATACTTACTTAAACTTGTATACAAAATAAAATAATCTTTTATTATTTTAAATCAATCCAAAAATTGTAATTCAAAAACAAGTAAAAACAGGATACTTAAGTATAAACAAATCTCCTTATAAAAAAATGAGCTTAGAACATCTTTTTCTATCTTGTGTTTTTTTTTTTTTTT
>JAFIDM010078949.1:0-30539 GCA_023159025.1 Thereuonema tuberculata | reverse complement strand
AAATCAAGTGAAGTTAGATTTTTATTCTGAAGCAGAACTGTTACTGAATCCCTTGTGTCAATGCCAGAACTTATCATATTTAAACGAAGAATCAGATGAGTCAGTGTTTGGTTCTTCAATAAAGCCAGTGCTATTTCCTTCACAGCAGCACCATCTAATTTGTTGTAACTAAGATTCAAATAAGTGAGGACAGTGTTTTGCTTGAGGGCAGTGGATAATTCTCTTATGCAATGGGAATCAATGTTATTATCAGACAGATTTAATTCTTTTAAACTGCTATTACTTAGCAACGCCTTAAATAATTCACTTGCTCCTTCAGAGCGTATTGAGTTTTGGGAGAGATTCAGGGTTTGAAGCATTGTGTTCTTGGCAATCATAGCAGCTATTTCTTTTGCATCATCTGCATTGATAGAATTGGAAGACAAATCAAGTAAACGCAGTGTGTTAGTTTCTGATAACATTCTTAGTTTGTGATCTCCAGTTACAATATGACACTCAGTTTCAACACCGAAGAGATCCAGATAATGTAGAATCTTCTTTTTTCTCACAATGGCTAAAAACAACTCCTCCATGGATTTTGCTCTGATGTTACTGAAAGAGAAATCCACGTGTGTTATGGAATCATTTTCAACCAGACCAGTGGCAATCCATCTAAATACTTCGAGATCATATTTATTATTACAGAGGATAATTTCTTTAAGTGAATGATTATCTTTTAGGCCTAATGCCAACTTCTTTGCTAATTTTAAGTCAATAAAGTTTTCTGATAAATTTAATTTTGTGACAGCTTTACTTTTCTGTAAGAAAGACAGAATTTGATCAATATTTTCTTCTTCCAGTTTATAGTTGCTGAGATCTAAGTCAAGAGAATAAATTTCTTCCATTTGTGGAGTTCACTTTATGATAGAAATGAAACTAATTCTTTTATATTCTCAAAATTCAGTGTATTGTCTATTTATTTTTTTAAAATAGAATTTACTTATTCAGAATTTGACAAATGTCAATTTTTTTTTTAATGTAGAATCTGTAAAAACACGAAGAGTATATTTACAAGAATGGAACTGGTATTTTTTTAATAAAAAACATAAGTTGTTAATGAATTAAAAAAACAAGCAAAAAGAAATTCACCAATAGTTTAGGAATTACTGTCATGTAATTTTTCACTTATATTCTGTTCATAATTCTGTCAGGATATTCATCACTTGCAAGAGTCTTAAACATATCAAGAAAACAACCTACAAACATGTACAACTTGAATCAGCTTTCACTTTGAGGTCCAGTCTTCCTAATAGTAGATTCCATCTGTGTAACGAAATACTCAATTCAACTTCCAATCAACTGTTTTAAGTGATTCACGCTTTTACTTTAAGCTAATAAACGAATAAATAGAGAAAAACATTAGAATCACTTCTGATGAAGTAAAAAGAAAATAAGAATTGTTAATCAAAAATCATCTAGAAAAAAAAAAATTAACGAATTTAAATGAACATAAAAAGAAGATTGAATGAGAAATTTTTCTTCTCCAGCTAATATTGTTCAATATTTCAATTCAACACCTTCAGCCTTCTTCAGGAGAAATTAAAATCTACATTAATAAGTCCAGGTTATTTTATTTTTCCATGTCAATGATTTTGCATAAGAAAGGTGAAGCTCTTCGTCCACTCCCAAAACACTGATATGGATACAATAAAGGCCAAGACCTCTTAATGTAGTTTCCTATTTTTCCAGAAGAAGCTCAAAGTATTGGGTGAAAATATTTTGAAACATTATTTGAAAATGTAGGAAATTAATAATTCACTCTTTTAATTTTCATATGTTAATTGGCATAAGTTACTCTTCCTTCAGATTTAAGAAATTAAAAATATTGCTTTGAGTATCAGAATCTTACATCAATTATAAAGAATTGTTTAGTAATCCTTTGCCATCTCAAACAATCTGAAATATTAAATATGTTGTAGTTTGTCAAAATTTATCCACAAATCAAAAGCTGCCTTTATTTGTAAACTCGTTTTCTTTATAAAACATTGCACGTTTTGATTCTTGAATGCTGCACAGAATAAAATCTATGAACAAACATTACATAGAAAAGCTTAAGGAATCCGAATTAATAGCCTGTATTGGAACTAAAGTAACTGATAGTAGATCATAGATTTCTATAGACAATGTTTTATAAATTATGTACATAGAAAGATTTATATAGAAATTCAAAAAGAGGATAAAAGCACTGGCGATGATGTTGCCTCTAATCCATCTGAATACAATTTGAATGAGCATTTTGAATTAACAATAATAAACAAGTTGCAAACGTTGCCCACAATACATAATAACTTTCGAATTACAAATGTTGAATTAAGAAATGAATTAACAATGGTGAATATGTTTCATACATTGGACACAATACATAAATAACTTATGAATGACAAATCTATTAGAATTGAAAAACAAATAATGAACATAAAAACTAAAAACTTGTATAAAATTGTACTCATAACAGAAGGAAGACAGAGTTCATCTCCTAACATTGCCCTGAAAAAGTCTTTTGAAAAAAGATGGAATATAGATAGATTAAAGGAAGTTTTTTTAATTAGATTAAAATAGAAACTTTCTGTTTTAGGCTTCTTTCCTAAGAATGTAAGGCTTATGAAGTCAGTTAGTCTGTATATAAATGTGTGTGTTTTAGTGCCTTCCTTAATGTTCATAAATAAATAAATAAATAAACAACAACAAGAATAAGATGACAATCTAACTATCGTATTTTAATTTTTTCTTTCTTTTTTAGTCCTTACTGAAAATTATAACGAAAGGTAAAAAAATTCCTATGGAATAAGAATACAACGGATACGACAATTAACATAATGGAATACACACAAAATTTAGAATACATGAAATCACAAATATATATCATTATAATGTTATTGATATCAAATGGATGTGAATAGTGTAATTTATGGATTATATTAAATTCAATTAAAAACATTTATTTATATGCCAGAATCAAAATTCTGTCCATTAGTACGTTGACAATTCATTATTTTTTTTGCCTTCAATTTTAGGTCTTGTTCAATAAACAAACAATGGAATGACTTATTAGGTCTGTAAATATGAACCGGAATTTGCCCTTAGATGGCACTAGCTGTCAATGTAGTTACCGCAAACCGAGTCATTGGCGCCATTGATTTATTGAGATCTGACAATTGATTTTCAACTCACAATAATACAGGTTTCATATAATAGCATAGTTTGTAATAGCGTTGAACATGTCAAATTTTGTGCCTGGAAACTATGATTTGCAGACAGCATTGATTTTCTGTTACCATTTGAAGAAAACTGCTGCAGAATCGCATCAAATGCTTGTCGAATCTTACGGTCAGCTTGCTCTTCGTAAATCACATTGCTTTGAGTGGTTTTAAAAATTTCAAAAGTGGCGATTTTGACGTGAGAAATGGAGAACGTGGAAGCCCACAGAAAAAGCTTGAAGACAGCGAATTGCAGGTATTATCGGGTGAGGATGACACTCAAATGCAACAACAACTTGCGGATCAATTAAATGTGACACGAGAAGGCGTCTCCATACGTTTGAAAGCCACGGGAAAGATCCAGAAGATGGGAAAATGGGTTCCACATGAACTGAATGAAAGACAGCAGGAAAACCGAAAAACCACTTGCGAAATGCTGCTCACCAGATAGAAAAGAAAGTCTTTTCTCCATCGAATTCTGACTGGCGATGAAAAGTGGATATATGTGGGAATCCGAAGCGTAAAAGATCATGGGTTAATCCAGGTGAACCATCAAAATCGACTGCAAGGCCAAATCGCTATGGATGGAAGACAATGCTCTGTGTTTGGTGGGATCAGAAGGGTATGATCTGTTACGAGCTGCTAAAACCTGGCAACACCGTTAATACTGAACCCTACCAACAACAAATGATCGATTTGAATCAAAGTTTGCATGAAAAACGACAAGGATATCAAAAAAGGCAACACAAAGTGATTTTGCTTCATGAAAAACGACAAGGATATCAAAAAAGGCAACACAAAGTGATTTTGCTTCATGATAATGCACCATCACACTCAGCAAAACTGGTCAAGGAAACGACTGAGGCGTTTAGTTGGGAAATACTTTCGCGTGGGGCTTACTCACCAGACTTGGCTCCGTCCGATTACTACCTATTTGCATCGATAGGACACGCACTTCCTGAGCAGTGCTTCACTTCTTACGAAAATGTACGAAAATGGCTCGAAGCATGGTTCGCCTTTAAAGGGTAACATTTTTTTTGGCGTGGCAACCACAAATTGTAAGACAGGTGGGAAAAATGTATAGCTAGCGATGGGCAATACTTTGAATAAGATATTTTTTATCATTTTCATACAATAAACATGTCTTTTCTTACAAATATTCCAGTTTCATATTTACAGACCTGGTACATTGATATCATACAAGGAATGATGCAAGGTTGCATGATACTCATGATGTTTTAAAAAATTTCACACTTTCAAAATATTAAAGCTGTTTATCACAACTTATGCTTCATTTATTGTGACAGTATTTCAAATATTTTATCAGTTGCGTTATGACTGCATAAGAAAACCTTTAATATTAAAAAAAAAAAAAAAAAAAAAAAAAACTTGAAAATTTCATAGCACTTTACACATGACTGATGCAATAGAGATTTCATTCAATTTAAGTGAAAGCAGCTTATGGACTTGCATAAAAAACACAAAATTATGGAAATTAAATCTCTAGAACATACCCTTTCAGCAGAACAGACCGAGAAAAAAATTCTTTTTACACAAATCACAAACCACACATGTTTCAATTGTAAGTAAGATGATATTTTGCAACGGATATCAATGGGCAATTTGTGAAAAGGTTCTTCCAGAATTCCAGCAATTTCAAAATAGTTAGTTTTAATGAATAAGTGTGTATAATCAATAGCTTTTTTAGCCTCTTGTGCATTCACATTAAATTCCTTCAGTTTTTTAATAATTTCTTGCTTTGCCTGGAATCCTTCGAACTCTTCAAAGTCCTTCTTTGATATTGTGCTAAGAATGTCGTCCCTATCTCTCCTGTTAGTGTAGACGTATTTTACAATGGAAGTTACTTTTAGTAGCAATTTTTTATTACGTTCCAAATAATACTGTATCTCTACCCTTGTACTTGAATAGCAACCGGGGTCAATTGATCTTAGGTTCTGAATGGTTAAATTAACTTTCATGGCATCAACCAATTCTCGTATATCATTGCAACCAAACGAATTGTCGGAGATGTCTAGAACAACAAGAGTATGATTCCACTTAAGAATACAGTAGAGTCGCGGTAATCCGAGGTGAGGCTAGTCCAAGGTCACGCTGGGTGACGATTCCAAGAAATCATTTGAGGGATCAGTGTGATAGTTTTCTATTTTACTACTTACACGATGGCGTTACATCGCTGCTAAAAAGCGATGCTCTACTGTGAAGCAGAAGACCTTGGACTGTTTTTTAAAAGTAGTAAATGCTTATAAAGAGTCTTTTTATGTAACCAGGTAACATTGTTAATGTATCTGTAACTTTAATATCTACCATAAATTAAATATGATTCGTTTTAGTAGAAAATTCCAGTTTTTTTTTTCTTTTTTCCGTGTAATCCGAGTTTTTTGTAATCCAAGATACCATCAGCCCCAATTACCTCGGATTATCGCGACTCTACTGTATATGCTAAATAACATCTACTCTGTTCCGAAAAATCATTCACAGCCATATTCAGACTAATGAGTGTTCTGTTTTCCAAAAATGCTATAGAAATTTCACTCATTCCCTACTCTTCTATTTGATTCTCTGAAAGGTTTAAATCAGTCAAACAGTCGTTAACAGTCAGAGCCATTACAATGTGGATTGCACCTTCAGCACCAGTACTGTTTTGTCACAGATTGAGATGAGTGAGAGTTCTGTTCTTTTCCAGAAATTCAGCAATGTCTTTTGCTCCCAATTTTAATTCCTGAGAGATCAAGAGAGGTAAGAAAAGTGTTTCTGATAAGAGAATTCTTATATCCCCCCACCGCAGATTATTCTGTTCTCCGAAGCAATAAGAAAAGTTAACCTCTAGGACGGTATTGTTAATTACCAGTGCTAAAATCAAATCCTTCACAGCAGGATCCCCTATGTTTATATGAATGTCCAAGTCTGTAAGTGTTGTATTATATTTTAATTGTTCTGCTAATGCCTTTAAAGCCAGATCACCTAAATCATTGCCAGAAAAATCAAGTGAAGTTAGATTTTTATTTTGAAGCAGAACTGTTACTGAATCGCTTGTGTCAATGCCAGGACTTATCCTAGTGTAAGAAAGATTCAGATGAGTCAGTGTTTGGTTTTGCAACAAAGCCAGTGACATTTCTTTCACAGCAGAACTGTCTAATTCGTTTAAACTGAGATTCAAATTAGTGAGTGCAGTGTTTTCCTTGAAGGCAGTGGATAATTCCCTAATGTAATGGGAATCAATTCCATTACGAGACAGATCTAATTCTTTTAAATTGTTTTTAAATTTCGCAATGTTATAAATAATTCACTTGCTCCTTCAGTTTATTAAATTGTAGGATAGATTCAAGGTTTGAAGCGTTGTGTTGTTGGAAAGCATTGTAGCTATTTGTTTTGCACCATCTGCATTAATAGAATTGGAAGACAAATCAAGTACACGCAGTGTGTTAGTTTGTGATGTAACGGTGCAATTTGAGCTACCTTGGAGAAAAATTTGAATTTTATTTTGAAGGATGATTTTGAAGAAAGATTTAAAGTTTGATTAATTATTAATAATGACAGGCATATCTAATGATTATTTGTAATTATTACTAAATCTGAATATATATGGTGATGATTTAGAATTATTGTTGGATTTAAATAATTAATGGTTGTATTTTTATAATTATAGTAAACGTCAGTACAAAAATAAGTTCATGTATTTGTTGTAATGGTTTATATTTTAATTATTTTGTGCGTGGGAACATAAGGGGAAGAAAGTTTACATGAGAAAAGGACGTTGAACCTTGACCTGTACCACATGATTACGGCACAAAGTTGCGGTTTCACTTTGGGAAGTTTTAATCAGGTGATCGACTGTAAGTTTGCCCATTGGTGAATAATGTGTGCGTGATTGTTTTGGCGGGAATAGATGAGGCGAGCGGGTCGCAACCTCAGTGTTTTCAGAGAGAGTTGTTTGCTGAAGCCATGCGGGGCGGTTGACCCGCACGGGGCTTTGATGCCGTGCTGGCACCAGCCGCAAACGGTTGTGTAAGGGGTAGCTCTGTATTTTTTATAGAAAGATGTCCGTTCGTATCAAGGTGTTTGTGAAGTTTAACCTGTTTTTGTTTGGTGTTTTGGAACGACATCGGATTGTGCGTGTGTGCGTTTCGGAATGGAACGCCAAACTGTAACAAAATTCGCTGTGTCTAAAGGAGCGTCGGACTCTACATTTGGACGAAAGACGACCAATGTCAGTGACCCGCCGAAGCGTGTAAACTGTGAGTATCGAAATTTTCAGTAATTTAAGGGCGTACTAAAAGGGTTACGTCTTTCTAAGAAGAACAGAATTATAGAAGTTCAGAACGATAGTGAAAAGGAGGATTTACTGTAGACGAGATTTTAGTGCCGACGGAAAAGCACGAAGTTGCGGACATTTTCGCTTAGGTCAGAATAAGTCACCGGCTCCGATTAAAAGAAACTGTAAGAGTGCTAATATAAACAGTGGATGTCTTACAAGTAATTTTACAACAGTGCGAAACGGGTTCCGATAAGGCGAAACCCTAAACAAGGCATACTAGGTGACGCCATTAAGAAGTTGTAGAGAAACTTAAACTTTGGGGTGAAGCATGTGTTATCTATGGATTAGTCATTAATCCGCACAGACTAGTGGGCGAAAGGTTGTACAACAAGTTGTTAACCAATTTCTGAGCTCAGGAAAATGTATGTTAAGTGACGAAATTGTTTTGTATTATTAATTTAAGGACAAACATACTAGGTGAAAGGTCGAGCCGATCGCCATTAAGACAGGGAGAAAAGAAAATAAAGTCCAGTAAAGACTTTATTAGTGTTTAGTAAAAAGGAAATTGTAACAATTATAGTTAAAACAAATGTATTGTATTTAAAGACTATTTTGGTCTTATTATACTTCAGTGTGTCTTTATAGTAAAAAAGAGAATTTACTTTAACCATTTGTTAATTAATTCAAAAGATAGCAAAGAAGTCTCTTACGAAAGCTAAAGTATTAATATATGTGTGCATATTAAACATGTAATTAGGATTCATAATATTTGTTTATCATATGTTATATTTACTTACGGATTACAGGTACCTGTAAGGGAAGGTTTATGCTTTTGTGCCATTATAAAGCATAATTCAGAGTTATTTTGATTAAAGGTTATTTCACTACCAATAGAACAACCTTAATTTCTATTTAATGTGTTATTTCAACTTAATTCAAACTTAGATTCACACTGCCTAAGGGGTGCAAAGTTGTACCTAAATCATAAGTTCATTGTATTAATAAAAGTATGTGTTTATCTATAATTGTAATTGTTATTAGTTAATTGGAGGGACATTGTCATAGTAAAACCAGGGCCCAGCTGCTGCGACGTGTTTATCCCATAGTTGAAGCCAAGAAAACTAATAAGTGAAAAGGAAAGGTATTTTTTTGAGTATTTTTATTTTGGTAGCAGAGTTTTTATTGTTATTGTTTTTCGACCGCGTGCGATTTGGACGTCAAAACCCACCGTGTCAGTGATAACATGTTACACAGATCTCTAGTTACACACAACCACTGAGTTACAACCATTGAGAGATTCAGGTAATGTAGAATCTTCTTTTTCCTCACAATGGCTAAAAACAACTCCTCCATACATTTTGCACTGATGTTACTAAATGAGAAATCCACGTCTTATGGATTCATTTCTAACCATACCAGTGACAATCTCTTTAAAGCTTTGAAATCATATTTATTTTTTGGAAAGGATAATTCCTGTAAGTGAATGATTATCTTTTAGGCCTAATGACAACTTCTTCGCTAATTTTAAGTTAATTTTGTTTATTGATAATTTTAATTTTTTTACACTTTTACTTTCCTGTAAAATAGTCAGAATTTAATCAATATTATTTTCTTCCAGTTTTCCATTGGAGGGATCCAAGACAAAAGAATAAATTTCTTCCATTTCTGGAGTTCACTTTTGATAGAAATAAAACTGATTCTTTCTTGTTCTCAAAATTCAGTGTTTTGTTTTGTTGACTGGAATTTACTTATATTCAGAATTTACAAGTATCACATTTTTTACAAGGTAGAATTTGTTAACAAACCAAAATGATATCCACAACAAAAGGAAACTGGTATCTTTCTAGGAAAAACATCAATGGATAATGAATTAAAAAAAACAAAAAAACATAAACAACTAACGGTTAAATATCATGTAATTCTGCACTGAGATTCTGTTTTTAATTCTGTCAGGATATTCATCATATGCAATAGTCTTAAATATTTCTTAGCATTTCTAGAAAATATTTGCTATTTTCTTCATTACCTGAAGTTAGGAAAATACTCTCGTCATCAATGAAGTCAATTTTCATCAGTTTAGTAGGTTTTGCTAAATATCTGTTTCTTTTTGGGAAGAAAGATTGGTTTATCTTTTATGTTGGTGTTTATATAGTTCCTGTCAAAAAGATAACTCACAGACATCCACAGTTTGGGTCACTTTTCACTTTGAAGGCCCTGTCTTCGTAATAAGCAGATCCTGTCTGGACAACGTAACCTCAGTTCAACTTTCCGCTGGTTTGTTTTAAGTGACTTGGGATTTACTTTAAGCTAATAAAAGAATACATAAAGAAAATCATAATATTAGTATCATTTCTGATGAAATAAAAAGAAAATAAACACGTGGGATTAATCAAAAATAATCTTTAACAAACAATCAAAGAGAAATTAATAAATGATAACAAAAGATTAACCTATATAAAAAAAATTCAGAAGCAAATAAAAAGCCAACATAAGTAAAGAAAAAAAAATTAACACTTCAAAATCTGATATGTTTCATCAAGACTAATATTGACATTTACAAAGTAACATAACCAAGCACAGCAGATGATTAAATACAATAAATTTTAATAGTTAACCAATGAAATGAAGACAACTGCAGCAGTGGAGTCGTTTGTCGACTGAGGGAGGTAACATCCTTCACCCAATGAACAGTATAAGATGATTCAATGGAACGCCTCTGAACCGAATGATGTAAAGAAGGCATTAAAAATTTAAATTAACATAAAAAGGTTGATCTCTTAATTAAACACAAAAGAGTTCCAGTATACATGAAACAGTGTAATTTAAATTCTTTTATGCAAGGTTTTTCTAGTCAAGAAGAGGAAGGAAGAACTCAATCTTAAAAAGGTATTCAGGAGATTTTCTCTTGCTTTCTTGACGATGCCTGAATTAGAACAGAATCTTTATTTCTCATGCTATTACCACAGATGTCACCATCGCTGCCTTGAATCCTGACTCTCTGTATTTCCTAAAGCCCGTATTACATTTACCATTTCACTTGCCATAACCTCGACATTTCACTCGCCATCAGACATGTCGCGGAGATGTCCAGCGATAGAGCTTGGGCTATCTTTGAAGAAATGGCTCGACATCGACACTAGTGCTCCTGGTGGCGAATTGTAGAACTTGGAAGTCCAATCGATTTGTATCTATTTATTCGAAATTACCGATTACAAAAATTATTTTCACGATCGGAGGGCATCTTTTCCTTATGTTTTCGTGGATGCTTTCATAAAATGTTACATTATTAATCAAAATCATTTCAGAATTTCGGCTTGAAAATTCGAATCGACAGCGATCCGAGATCTCGAAAAGATATCATCGTTGATCGAAATTTAACGAGACTGAATTATTTATCGAAACTGAAAACAAAGAAACACAAAACGATGAAAAAAACCACGAATATTTCCTATTTTAATTAATTAAAAACATTCTTTCACCTATCCGATGCATTGACTAAATGATTTTTATATAAATCACTGCTATTTTTTTCGTAAATAAAACGTAGGCACGATGACAAGTGAAAATGTTCCGTGTGATGGAAGGCGCTATGGTAAGTGTAAAGCGATGCACTAATCACTCGCAATCTACCCTGACATGGCCTGCGTTATGGCTTGCATTTATGGCGAGTGAAATGGTAAATGTAAAACGGGCTTAAGACTTGAGACCAATCCTTTGATGAGTAAAACTCACTTCATTGAGCTGGCATAAAACATTATCCGAAATGCAAATCACCACAATGAAATCAAAACATTCAATTTGACTTGGAAGGGATTCTTCTTCACTTTTCGAAGAGTCGTTGGTGATCTCTGTGAGCTCATAGAGCATCGAGTAGTTTAGAACTATAATACTTCAAAAGTTTTACTCTCTGAACTTTTGCATTTCCAATGGGTTTGAGACAGGGATTTCAACCTTTGACATGTTTCATTAGGACTGTCCATCCCTTTGTTGATTCCACAAAAATAGTGTAAAGTCCTTAAGTGATTTCAAAAACAATTGTGCTTGAGCGATGCATTTGCCCATATCATCAAGAACAAAATTGATGTTGTGACAGTTACATGGGATGTAAAACGCTGATCGATTCAGATCAAGTATTCTGCTTTGAACACCTTGGTCTTTTCCCTTTAGATTGACTCCATTATCATATCTTTGATCTCTACAGTCCCCATGAGAGAGTCCTAATTCACCTAACGTCAATGAGAGCAACTGTGTGTTGTAATTAAGGTCTCTATTTTTTATGGCATATTTATGTTGTGCCAGTCGGACAGTTTTTGACGCGTTTCCCCTATGTATTTACATGTATAATTAGGAGAACAAGGAATGGAATAAACAACCCCTTTTTGATCTAGAGGGTTGGTTCTGTGTGTTAGGGACTTATTGGAATTAAGTATTTTGGAAAATGTGTTATTGCTTAGAGATGTAAGGGGATGTAGGATTTTGTTGAGGGCCTGGAAAAGACTGGGATGGATATGCATTATAGGGCAGGCGGGAAAAAGATTTATCAACAACAACACGGGTTCTAATTTAAATCTTGAACCGAAACTAACGTTTTTTTTTTTTTATCATGTTTTAAATTTTGACAGGTGCATCAGGTGCTCTTCTTTTATTACACCAAGTGCACGTTTAAACTTACGTTTTTAAATTAATGAGATTACGCTTTATATCCATGAAGTAACAAACTTCAGAAATCACGTTTTTTTATTTTCAGGTCAACGATTTGAAATAGGGAAACTGGATTTTCAAAACCATTTTTTTAGGTGATATACCTCGATTAGGAAAACAACAAACTGTGATATGATAGAAGAATGTACAAACTATATTTCGTACAAAAATATCGAAAATGACCAATTTTGGATTTAAGACACTTTGGAAATAAGCTCTTCAATTATGTTAACCCTGCAGTGGTCGCCACTTTCTCTGTGAGATCCATGCGTTTTTGTTTTCATTTTTACTTATAGATGGGAGCTCCTTACAGGAGTGTGTTTTTCACTATCTTTCTAAAACCACCTGACGTTTCACGTAACAGGTTTAGCAGAATATCTGTTGTCCCGATCTGAAGGAAAAGAAAACTTTGGGTCCTGTAGACCCAGTCCGACCTTTCGTGTGTTTTTTTGTGCATACAAGTAAGAATTGCTTTAGATAGGTTAAACGTAAAGTTTGCTTTACAAACTTGGATTTCTAAAGTTATTTTGAACTATTCATTTATTCTATAGTT
This sequence comes from Thereuonema tuberculata, assembly GCA_023159025.1. Taxonomy (NCBI): domain Eukaryota; kingdom Metazoa; phylum Arthropoda; class Chilopoda; order Scutigeromorpha; family Scutigeridae; genus Thereuonema; species Thereuonema tuberculata. Next base: position 17,773 of record JAFIDM010078949.1, on the reverse strand, counting down.
ATTTATTAATCTAGTTATTTATTTAGGCCTTTTGTTTTTATTTATTCCTTCTTTTATGAGTTACTTATACGAACAGTTTATTCCTGATTTTACTTCTTATTTCTATTATTTTGCAGAGATGAAATCTCTCAGTGATAATGAAATAATGAGAATACTTTTAGAGCCGCTTTCAGAGTGTGAGGAAGAGTCAACAGATAATGACGATAGTGAAGACGAAGACGTTGTGGAGAATGCTTTAGAGCCAATTTTTGAAAATGATGCAAAATAGAGTTGAAGATCTTCGAATATCAATTTTTAATTTATTTATTGAAAATTAGTTCACAAGCTAGATATTTGTGCATGTGATCGTAATTAAGGAACTAAGCACAAAGTTTAACAACAATTTATCTATTTTTAACACTTTTTGTATTTTTTTGTGTACACCGATTACTTAACCTCAGCCACACAAAAATAAATTCTGCAAAAATAATGTGTTCCATCATTTACAAAAATATCTTGACATTTCTGAAAAATACACCTTCTTTGTCGTGCTGACTGACTAAATAATTTTAAACCTGTATTTAACGAATTTCTATACCAAAAAGATGTGTGTTCAATTTTTATTTGTTTTGCTTGATAAACACTGCGTAATTTAAATTAATTTAACGGTGCTAAAACTTCTAAATTGATTTGTGCATGCTGATATTGGTTTCATTAATACTTACAACACACAAATATAAATTACAATTTAATTTTTTATGAGTTATTAGCTAAAACGTAGTATGAACGAAGGTGAGAAATTGTGAAGGAGGTGAGATAGCAGTTATCGAAGCGAGGCGATCAGCCAAATCAACTTTAATATTACTAACTTAAGCAGAATTTCAGACTTGAGATAACTGATGTAACTCATGAATAAGATGTTACTGTTTGAAAAATACTCTTTTTGCCTTTTTCCAGTTATGTGGGTCAATTCCGTAGCAGCGCCGAATTCTATCTGGGTGCTTTGGTTCAGGTATTAAGTCAATAATCTTATTTTTTAAATATATTTTTATCTCTATTAGTGTGTTTGGTCCCATTTTTTCAATTTTCAATAATCTTTTTTTTTTTTTGTTATAAATCGGCTTTACAAACTCGGTTTCACAAATCTATTATTGCCGACTGGATATAATGACCAAAGTTTTATTTCAATATTAGAAAAAAAATGTTGTAATGGCTACCGTAATTTTTCCATTTAACAAATTGTAACTTACTGAATTACTAAAAACCTCTATTTATACCAAAACCAATAAATTAAATAAAAACCCTCGCATAGCCTACATTAATGAACCCAAACCAAACCGAATATTATGCTGAAAAAAGGACTCAATAGAAATTATGATTTTAATACGATTTGATCATTTATTTTGAAATTTCTGTCCTAAATCTTGCACAGTTCAGCAAAATGATAGAGCTCCGATTCATTCAAATTACTAAAAAGTATGCATTTTGTAATCGTGCTTTATATAGGTAGATTCCTTTACAAACACGTAAGTTTTTGGTTCAGTCCAAAGTAAATCTCGCTTCCGAACAAGTAGTCTCACCACGGTTACAAAGCTAAATGTGACGGAGGTGAGAAAATGTTTATTTTATGGATCTCTTTGATCTTTTAGCAGCAACAGCCGCTGCCATCCAATACAGCTATCAAGAATGTTTCCATTGTAAAGGATTTAGCTCAATTTTTAAAAGAAAATCTGAATATTTCAACAATTTAGGATGAGAACGGAGGTGATAACCTATTTGTATACGCTGCATAAATTTGATTTTTAATTAGGAATCCTAACGAAATCTGTACTTAGCTGAAGCAAAAGATGTGCTGGGTAGCTTGAGGAAAGGTGGCCATGACAATTGGACATCTCGAAAACCAAGAGAAGGTTTCTGCGTTTTCAGAAATTAAGTATTTACTTTGTGTGACGGAGGTGAGAACGCATATTCGGGAACAGGCATATCACATTTTATTTAACTAACATGGAATAGTTTAAAACTTGCTTGCTTTCCAAGACAGAATTATTACTTTCAAGTTAATCCAAATCAATAAGAATTCTAAACAGGTAAAATTTATTTTGTCTTTCACAGACATCAAAGGTGGAGGTAGTTGAATGGGAACGGCTTGAAATTGCCACTATCTCACCTCCGTCACATGCTATTTCGCTGTCGTTAATAAACAAAACAATTAAATTTAGGCAACAATGCGAAGGAAGGAAGTGCTATTTTCTAGAAATTGTGTCGTTTTTATTATTAAACGTTTACATCAATTTTTAATTATTTGTTGAAAATTGGGAACGCGCAGTAAGCCAAAAGTGCTCATTACGAGAAATTGGCTCATTACAAAATGCACAAAAAAATAATTGAAACAATCAACTATTTTATTTATAGTTTAATATAATTTTAACCAAAAATATTTTTATATCTTTTTTTTTTAACAATTATGTAATCAATACACTTTTTATCCGTTTTTTACAATGTTTTCTTAAATAATCTTATTCTATATATTTAAACATATATTATTATAAATGATTATATTAAAAATCTTAAGAAACAACCAATCAATGATATTATTATTAACAAATATCTAAAACGTTGAAATTTTTAAACTATTGGTGTTTCAAAAAAGGGCGCGAACACTGCCGGGTTAACAATACCAAGTGAAACTAATGAATTTACGAACATAAAATAGGAAAATACCGGATGTAGTTCCAAGCAAAGTTTTGATAATTTCTTTAGGTAATTAAACTTGCGTCTTTAACAACTGCCAAGATGTAAAAATAACTAATATCACTTCATTTCTTTTACTTACTTCGATTCACAAGTTTCTTCAGCGCCATTTTTGTTATGATTCGTGCAAAGCATTATGGTCAATATTGCCAACTCGAAAACCTGAAATTCTTCTTCCGACTTTTAAAAATCTCTAAAATCTACCTTGAAACACTGAGATTAACTAAAATCAAGCATTAACCAAATTGAGATTTTCCTTTAACTTCACTTTGAGGGACCGAGATCTAAAATCAGCATTTTTTTATTAGTTGGAATGAACATATTTAACGTGACACACTAAGCATTAATAATAAAAAAAAACATATCATTTTTATGTTTTTATTATTAATGCTTAATGTGATAAAGGTCCACTACCTTGTTAATTTTTTTTTTAGGTTTTGAATTCAGTTTGTTTGTTGAACCTAAAACCACCTGTTGCTTAAAGGCCGCTACGGTGTTTATAGAGGGCGCTACCCGTCTCCGGCGTCGTCGGCGCTCTCAGTAAACATTAGGAACTACGTTAGATCCCATCCACCTATAAACGGCCTTATGAAAAAGTTACAGCCTGTCAGTCATTCAGGGTATTCATAAGCGTTGCCGCTAGCAATCACTGAGAAACTGCTTAGTAGATATCCTGACACCAATGAAATCTAAAAACGGAAGTAAACCAACTGCATGTTAAGTGCCTTTCTTTCACACTAGAGTTCGCTGCATCCGATGGATAATTAGCCGCCAGCGAAAACTGCTTGGATGAGTCTACGATCTTGAAGACGAGGATTTATAAATAATAACTCGCTATATGAAAATGGTCTTACTATTATATTATAACTTATATAAAGAGAAAATCTTAAATTGAAAAAAAAAAATGTTTAATAACCATTTTTGTTTTCTACTCGGGTTTACTTAAAAACTTATAGTCCAGTCAAACTAAGAAAAATAAATCTGGTCAAAATTGCTTCACAAGCGATTGAAATGGTATTCAACTCAACAAATCTTGCATTTAACATATCCAAAATCAGACAAAATCCAATCATGGGAAAGCACCTAAAAATCAAATTCAAAATGGCGGTCAATTTTCGAACTTTTGATTACTAGTTTAAAGATATTTGGTAATATTTAGGGAAATGAAAGCACAGCCTTTAAATGTAAGTGTATATATTGAAACAACATAGAAATTATATTATATTTCAACAATATAGAAATACTTTTAAGTTTGGTGATAAGTAGAAATGAGATCTTTTTTTTTCATAGTTAGTATACAAATATGAACATATTCCTTAAGGAATTAAATAAGTGATGTTGGAAAAACTAGGCATCTAAATCACTGTCAATGTTTTCAATTACAACGTTGTTGTCACGTCCACTCCCTACAAGAGGCTCAACAAGGCAGCCCGTTCTGTTTGCATCCACATTGCATTGTTGCGCGTTGCGTCTTACAAGAATAATGGATCATTTTCAGTAATCACTCTTAATTTTATTCAACTGTAGCAGTGTTGATAATATGCAAGTCATGTTACTTGGTGCTATATTAATGATTGGCAGGAACATAATCGATGCCTTTCCAGAGTGTTGGAGATTTGAGTTATTGTATACAGTCTGCATCATTCCAGACCAATTGGAATGGTCTCTTCCTGGAAACGACCAGGTTAATTGCCAGAGGATATCAATTGTTCTAATGTTGTCACCAATTCCTTCTTGCTTATGGAAAGTGATATCCTTAGAAGATTTCTGGAGGAGCTATACTCTCGAATCATAACATGGACAATATTCTTCATAGCATTGTCTGTAACATTATATCTCCGAACAACGGGTTGTAATTTCTGGTTTTATAGCACAAATCATTCCCATGCCGTGAAAGGTATTATTCCCATCTAATATTTGAATATTATGATCAACATTGTCTGCTGCAAACAGTAATGAATTTTTGTCTGTCTCATCCTCTGAAAAACTGCTACTTGCTTTTGCAGCCATTCCTTTCGAATTTCATAACTTCTGTGTAGGAAGAACAGAAACTCAGAGAATGGAGAACATCGATAATATAATGTGACCTGAAGTTGTGATGCATTTGAACAGCTACATCTATCTGTAGTGAGCATATTAAAGCTCTTGGTTGTATAGCTTGCATAGCATTCTGGTCAATTGCGCCAACTTTAGTCGAAACATCTTGCCCCACAAACATTTTTGCACAGAACAACCTTAAGCTGCCACAGAGGTAAACCATAGTTTTTTCGGTAGTGAGATCATCTGTTGATGAATATGTAACTGAAGCGGATTAAACAAAAGGAAAATTTTTTATTCCTCAAAAAAAAAGAAATCCAACGCAAAGCTTCAATTGCGAATTTCAATTGGAAAGTTTAAAGTCAACAATGAGACCCGACGAGAATCTCGCGCTCGAGAGAAGCACGAAGCGAGACAAGCAATCCCATTGTTGTTGGATATTCGGGCAGTGACGAGAACGAAGCGACTTCCTTTGGTCACCGATTTTAAAGAGAGCTCCCGCAAGATAAGGTTCAATTCCAGCATTGAGGCCGGATTCCTGTGGACCAGAAGAAACAAATGAGACGAAGATGTTTTAAAGCGACGGAGAAAAATTCAACCGAAGTGCTAAAGATAATTACTCAAGCCGTAGGATAAATTAGGAGAAGAGGGCCTAATTGTGACGAAAATCAAAGATAGCAAACCATAAGCCTATCCCGAACAAACCAAATTGAAGTGGATTATTTGAAGATAAAATAGCTGACTACCTGATCCAGTTCGGAGAACTGTAAGTATTTGAATTTAATTACTTTATGGACAATCATTTGCATCGAAGGAAGCGAGGAAAATAGCAATAATTTTAAAGATTTCCAAACGAACTTTTCCGATGAGAGCGGAAATATTTCAAGCCTCACACGGTGTTAAGCCTTAAATAAAACCATTAATATTAAAGAAGCTAGTAGATATTTTAATCACATAAGGTGATGACATTTAAAGATAATTAAATCAACCTGTTAATTATTTTAAGAATAATTAAGGAAAATAAGAATGAACTTGATTCTTAAATTACATCGTGAATTTCCGAATTACTATAGATAACTTTTTCGATAAGTGCTGAATTTAAATTGTGAAATGATGTTTCGATAAATATAATGTGATTTTGCTTTGAAGATATCAAGACATAAGATGAATAATGAACTGTTATAATTTATTCATGAACTTTTAATGATTTATTCATTTGTCTATCCATCTAGTAATTTATTCACAAGGTCAGTGCTTCTCATCAATGAAGAAAATTCCACGGGATTCAGAAAGAAGATAGGACATTCAAGTATTTAGTATTACCTCGTACCACAGAACTCTGTACTCTTATATGAATACAATTTATTGTATTGTATATGAACTTTATTAAAAAAAAAAAAAAAAAAAATTAGATCCTTATTTCAGTAACTTTATTTGCCCGTTCGTAAGCTTTCACATCACTCTTGATTAGTCTTGCAACTGCCTCTATACCTTTTGTAATTCAGGATCACAATCTTTTGAATTTGCATGGTAGGATCTAAGAATTTGTTCAGCAATCTCTTTTAATGTTACAATGTCAGCCTTTCCACTTTCACCATATGTTATAACACTTTTACCATAATGTTCTTCAAGCTTTCTTTTCATGTGTCTTCAATCATATGCTTTGCAATCGCTTTCTTTCAGATACTCTTCCATTTTTGAAATAAGATCCACAACAAGTAATTGTTCCTCTTCATTAGATTCAAGATAAGTACATTCTTTAGGAAAGCTTCTTTTTTTTTTTCATTGATTGGACGCCCTTGTTTCTGCCTCTTTGAGGACTATTCGTTACGTGCATATTCTTGAGGAATATTTTTCCCACTATGAAAGTTTGCACAACATGTGCAGTGGTAGACGCCATCGGCAGCATGAAGAAAATATTCAATGCGTCCTTTTACCACATAAGACCATTCATTGTAGCGTTTCTCACAGCATTGTTTGATGGTATCAACAAATTCATACTTTAACTTGATCTGATTTCGCTTTGTATTTTGCTGAAAAATCCACAATGGTTCCATAAAACAAGCAGTCAGTCGGGGCGAAAAATGGTTCTTCAGGTAAACGGGCACTTCTCCTTCGAATGCATGTATTATCGATTGTTGTTTATTCCATATATCAATGCTTTTTTTATCAGTGTGTGTTTTTCGGCATAACACATGCACGACGCTTCCAGCACTTATGCTGACATCGCTTTCACGGACTTTACTGGCCGCGTTTACACCATCAGCACCCTTGTGCATTAGAGTAACTGCCTCTTGACCATCTTCGACAACTTTTTTGCAAATACCACAATGTTGTCCAGCCATTTGCAATAAACTTTATCTGAAACAAGAAAATGTTCTTTAAATATTATATCTAATAAAATTACACATTAGAAAATATTAGATAATTTAGATAAATGGCTGCCATTTTGAATTTGATTTTTTGGTGATTTCCCGTGATTGGAATTTATCTCATTTTGGATATGTTAAAAGGCAAGATTTGTTGAGTTGAATAGCATTTCAATCAATTGTGAAGTAATTTTGCCCAGGTCAAATCATAATTTGACTAGACTATTAATAATTTCTTTAAGTGATTGATTATCTTTTAAGGCCTCACGCCAACTTCTCCGCTAATTTTATGTCAATAAAGTTTTTTGATAAATCTAATTTTGTTACAGCTTTGCTTTTCCGTAAAAAAGCCAGAATTTGATCAAGATTTTTTTCTTCCACTTTATCATTGCTGACATCCAAGACAAGAAAATAAATTTCTTGCGTTTGTGTCGTTCACTTTATAATTGAAATGAAACTAATTCTTTTATATTCTCAAAATTCAGTGTAGTGTTTTGTTTTATTTTTTTTTTAATGTAATTTACTTATTCCGAATTTTACAAATGTCATTTTTTTAAAAAGTAGAATCTGTAGAAAACGAAGAGTATATTTACAGGAATGGAACTGGTATATTTTTCATGAAAAACATACGTTGTTAATGAATTAAATAAACAAACAAAAAGAAATTCAGTAATAGTTTAGGAATTACTGTTATGTAATTCTTCACTTCTATTCTGTTCATAATTCTTTCAGGATATTCATCACTTGCAAGTCTTAAATATTTCTTAGCACTTCAGGAAATAGAAAATGTTTTCTTGAAGAAGGGAAAACACTCTCCTAATCAATGAAGTCAGTTTTCAGTAGCTCTGTGTTGTTTACTAAATATCAAAGGTTACTTTTTTTTTTGGAAGGAGCATTTGTTTATTCTTTATGTCTGTGTTGATGCAATTCATATGAAGAAAACAACTCACAATCATGTACAACTTGAATCAGCTTTCACTTTGAGGTCCAGTCTTCCTAATAGTAGATTCCATCTGTGTAACGAAATACCTAATTCAACTTCCAATGAGCTGTTTTAAGTGATTCAGAGTTTTAGTTTAAGCTAATAAATGAATGAATAGAGAAACACATTAGAATCATTTTTGATGAAATAAAAAGAAAATAAGCATTGTGGGGTTAATCAAAAATCATTTTTAAAAAAACAAAATTAATAAATTTAAATTAACATAAAAAGAAGAGTGAATGATAAATTTTTCTACTCCTGCTAATGTTGTTCAATATTTCAATTCAACACCTTCAGCCTTCTTCAGAAGAAATTAAAATCTACATTAATAAGTCAAGGTTATTTTTTTTCTTCTATTTCAATGATTTTGCATAAGAAAGGTGAAGCTCTTCGTCCACTCCCAAAACACTGCTATGGATACAATAAAGGCCAAGACCTCTTAATGTAGTTTCCTATTTCTCCAGAAGAAGCTCAAAGTATTGGGTGAAAATATTTTGAAACATTATTTGAAAATTTAGAAAATTAATAATTGAGTCTTTTAATTTTCATATGTTAATTGGCATAAGTTACTCTTCCTTCAGATTTAAGAAATTAAAAATATTGCTTTGAGTATCAGTATCTTAGATCAATTATAAAGAATTGTTCAGTAATCCTTTGCCATCTTAAGCAATCTGAAATATTAAATGTGTTGTAGTTTGTCACAATTTATTCACAAATCAAAAGCTGCCTTTATTTGTAAACTTGTTTTATTTATAAATCGATGGTCGTTTTGATTCTTTAATGCTGCACAGAATAAAATTCTATTAACAAACACTACATAGAAGGTAGTGTTCCAAAATTAAGGAATCCGAATTAATAGCCTGTATTGGAACCAACGTAACTGATAGTAGATCATAGATTTATAGACAATGTTTTATAAATTATGTACATAGAAAGATTTATATAGAAATTCAAAAACAGGATAAAAGCACTGACGATGATGTTGCCTCTGATCCGTCTGAATACAATTTGAATTAGCAATGATAAACAAGTTGCAAACGCAGCCCACAGTACATAATAACTTTTGAATTATAAATGTTGAATTAACAAGGATGAATATTTTTCATACATTGACCCCAATAAATAAATAACTTATGATGCGCGTGTGCCAGCAAGGCAGCTCCAAACCTCCTAGTTACGTATGTACTTTTTTTTTTTTATTTTTAATTTATTTTTTATTTTTAAACTCGTGGTGTGTTTGCTAATACTTATTTCTTCACTACAAATACAATGTTATGAATTTATTATAGAAACTATCCTAGAAATGCATGCTATCTCAATGTTAAATTTCCTGCTTTACATTCATAAAGCTCATCTGGCTAACTGCGATGTTGCGCTAACTATATGCCAAGACAAAGTTACTTCCAAATGGTTTTGCCCGATCTTTTCACTAGAAAAACTAACCCTCATCCGGCTAGTTGGTTAGTTAGTATGGAGTGAGATTGGGTGGTAGAGAAGCCGATCACCGCAACCTGAAAAATCTATTGTGCTATCCCACGGAAACAGATGGAGAGAAAGACTGAGAAAGGATGGCGTGAGAAATGCAGAGTAAATGGGCGAACCCCGGAAAAAACCTGCCCATCGCGGATCGCCACCATCAACGAAACTCACATGAGAACCAAATCTCGGTGCTCAGAGGTAAGAGGCAAGTACAACACCAACCGCGTGGCCCTTCATCTGGCAAACTGCGTTCTTTGGCTAACTGTATTAAAATTGTGTTAAAAATGTATCTTATATGCCGTAGATTTCAGGAACGTGAAACAGAAAATTCTCCCCCCTCCCCGGTAATGTAATGCTTGTAATGTAATGTAAGCATGTAATGTAAGCCCGGTAATGTAAGCTTTTAATGGCAATTAAAAAGGAAATTTCCTTCTTAATTTCAAGATAAATTTCACGCAGTCCATTATTTTTAATTTCCCACCATTTCTTAATTATTTTTCCCAAAATTTACATAATTTCCTTTCGATTTTTCAATAATTTTATCTATTTTCACTTACGATACTTCCTTCAGAAGCACCCTTTTCTCAGTTTCGGATATAAATTTAAATTGGTAGCCAGATGGAATTATCAGCCTCATATTAACAGCGATAGTGATTCAGCCTTCATCGTTAACTGATAGTAGGTCATAGATTTCTATAGACCATGTTTTATAAATTGTCTATATATATTGTTTTATATAGAAATTCAAAAAGAGGATAAAAGCACTGACGAGGATGTTGCCTCTAATCCGTCTGAATACAATTTTAATTAGCGTTTTGAATTAACAATAATAAACAAGTTGCAAACGCGGCCCACAATACATAATAACTTTTGAATTATAAATGTTGAATTAACAAATAAATTAACAAAGATGAATATTTTTCATACATTGGCCCCAATATATAAATAACTTATGACTGACATACTATTACAATTGAAAAACAAATAATGAACATTAAAACTAAAAACTTGTAAAAAAAATTCTGCTCATAATATCTTAGAAAAGGAAGACAGTTCTTCTCCTAAAATTGTCCTGAACAAGTCTTTTGCAAGAAAAGATGAAATATAGACAGATTAAAGGAGGTTTTTTCCGAATGACGGAAGATTATGATGTATGTATTTTAATAGCTTATTTGTTTATTATTCTAGAAAAATTGTATTTTTTAGAACAATGAAAAGGGAGATGTAAAAGAAATTTAACAGCTTAATACAGAATTGGATTAAAAATAGAAACCTTCTGTTTTAGCCTTCTTTCCTAAGAATGTCAGTCTTTTGAAGTTGGTTAGTCTCTATATGAGTGTGTGTGTGTGTGTTTTATGCCTCCCATCATGTCCAAAAAAATAAAATAAAAACATAACAAGAACAAGAAAACAATCTAACTATCTTATTTTAATTTCTTTCTTTCATTTTTGAGTCCTTCTTGAAAATTAGAACAATAGGTAAAAAAATTCATGTAGAATATGAATACAACTGATACCTATCTGACAATGAACATAATGGAATACAAATAAAATTTGTAATACAAAATAATCACAATATATCATAATAATGTTATTGATATCAAATGGATGTGAACAGTATAATTTATGGTAAATAAAACAAGCACTTAGTATAATTTATGATTTATATCAAATTCAATTAAAACATTTTATTCTTTATATGCCAGAATCAAAATTCTGTCCATTAGCATATCGACAATCCACTTTTTTATTTGGCCTTCAATTTTAGGTCTTGTTCAATAAACAAACTATGGAATGACTTACATTGGTATCATGTAAGGAATGATGCAATGTTGCACGACACTCATGTTGTAAAATATTCCACACTTTCAAAATATTAATGCTATTTATCACAACTTATGCTTCATTTATTGTGATAGTTTTTAATTTATTTTTTTTTAAACATCAGTTGTATTATCACTGCATAAGAAAACCGTTAATATTCAAAAAAAAGCACTTCTATAGTGCTATGAAATTGTTACACGACTGCAATACAGAATTCATTAAATTTCAGTGAAACAGTTTTTGGGCTTATATAATAAAGACAAAATCATGGAAATTAAATTTCTGGGTTCCTTTCAGCAGAAACATACTGAGAAAAAAAAACAAAAATCCCTTTTACACAAATCACGAACATACATCTTTCAATTGTAAGTAAGATGATATACTGCAATGGATATCAATGGGCAAGTTGTGAAAAGGTTCATACAGAATTCCAGCAATTACAAAAAAGTTAGTTTTAATAAACAGCTTTTTTACCCTCTTGTGCATTCACATTAAATTCCTTGAGTTTTTTAATAATTTCTTGCTTTGCCTGGAATCCTTCAAAGTCTTCAAAGTCCTTCTTTGATATTGTGCTAAGAATGTCATCCCTTTCTCTCCTGTTAGTGTAGACATATTTTACAATGGAAGTAACTTTTAGTAGCAATTTTTTATTACGTTTCAAATAACGCTTTATATCTGGATGTAAATCTGAATAGATAAAGGGGTCAAGTTTCTGAATGGTTAAATTATCTTTAATGGCTGCAATCAATTCTTCTTTGTAATTCCAACCAAGTGAATTGAGGGAGATGTTTAGAACAACAAGAGTATGATTCCACTTAAGAATGTCTGCTAAACAACATACACTCTTTTCCGATAAATCATTCGCAGCCACATTCAGATTACTAAGTGTTCTGTTTTTCATTAAGGCTACAGAAATTTCTCTCATTCCGTTATTTCCTATTTGATTGTGTGAAAGGTTTAAATCAGTCACACAGTTGTTAACAGTCAGAGCCATTGCAATGTGAATTGCACCTTCAGCACCAATACTGTTTCGACAAAGATTGAGATGAGTGAGAGTTCTGTTCTTTTTCAGAAATTCAGCAATGTCTTTTGCTCCCTCTTGACCGATTTGATTTCCTGAGAGATCAAGTGAGGTAAGAACAGTGTTTCTCGTAAGAGAACTCCTTATATCCTCCCATCGCAGATTATTCTCTTCTCTGAAATATTCAGATAAGTTAACCTCAAGTACAGTATTGTTAACTATTAGTGTACGGCCAAATCCTTCATAGCTGGATGGCTTTTGTGCATATCGATGCAAAGTATGTGAGTGTTGTATTATATTTTAACCGATCTGCTAATGTATCTAAATCCAGACCATTTAGGTCCATGTAAGACAAATAAAGTGAAGTTAGATTTTTTATTCTGAAGCAAAACTGTTACTAAATCCCTTGTGTCAACGCCAGGACTTTTCTTATTGGAAGAAAGATTCAGATGAGTCAGTGTTTGGTTCTTCAATAAAGCCAGAGCGATTTCTTTCACAGCAGCACTGTCTAATTCATTGTAACTGAGATTCAAATAAGTGAGGACAGTATTTTTCTTGAGGGCAGTGGATAATTCTCTTATGCAATGGGAACCAATATTATTATGAGACAGCTCCAAGTCTTCTAAACTGCTATTACTTAGCAACGCCTTAAATAATTCACTTGCTCCTTCACAGCATATTGAATTGTGGGATAGATTCAGGGTTTGAAGCATTGTGTTGTTGGCAAGCATAACAGCTATTTCTTTTGCATCACCTGCATTAATAGAATTGGAAGACAAATCAAGTACAAGCAGTGTGTTAGTTTGTGATAACATTCTGCATAAATCTTTAGTTACAATATGACACTCAGTTTGAACTGAGATGAGATCCAGATAATGTAGAATCTTCTTGCTCTGATTTTACTGAATGATAAATCCACATGTGTTATGGAATCATTTTCAACCAGACCAGTGGCAATCCATCGAAATACTTCGAGACGATATTTATTATTACAGAGGATAATTTCTTTAAGTGAATGATTATCTTTTAGACCTAATGCCAAATTCTTTGCTAATTTTAAGTCAATAATATTTTCTGATAAATCTAATTTTATGACAGCTTTACTTTTCTGTAAGAAAGACAGAATTTGATCAATATTTTCTTCTTCCAGTTTATAGTTGCTGAGATCTAAGACAAGAGAATAAATTTCTTCCATTTGTGGAGTTCACTTTATGATAGAAATGAAACTAATTCTTTTATATTCTCAAAATTCAGTGTATTGTTTTTAATTTTTTTTAAATAGAATTTACTAAATCAGAATTTGATAAATGTCGTTCTTTTTTAATGTAGAATCTGTAAAAAATTGAAGACTATATTTACAAGAATGGAACTGGTATATATTTTATAAAAAACATACGTTGTTAATGAATTAAAAAAAAAAACAGTAAAAAGAAATTCACTAATAGTTTAGGAATTACTGTCATGTAATTCTCCACTTCTATTCTGTTCCTAATTCTTTCAGGATATTCATCACTTGCAAGAGTCTTAAACATTTCTTAGCAGGCAATAGGAAATGTTTTATTAAAGAAGGGAAAACACTCTCCTAATCAATGAAGTCAGTTTTCAGTAGCTCTGTGTTGTTTACTAAATATCAAAGGTTTGTTTTTTATATAAGGAGCATTTGTTTATTCTTTATGTCTGTGTTGATGCAATTCATATAAAGAAAACAACTCACAAACATCTACAACTTGAATCAGCTTTCACTTTTAGGTCCAGTCTTCCTAATAGTAGATTCCATCTGTGTAACGAAATACCCAATTCAACTTCAATTAATAAATGAATAAATAGAAAAAAACATTAGAATCACTTCTGATGAAATAAAAAGAAAATAAGCATTGTGGGATTAATCAAAAATCATTTCTTAAAAAAACAAAATTAATAAATTTAAATTAACATTAAAAGTAGAGTGAATGATAATTTTTCTACTTCCGCTAATGTTGTTCAATATTTCAATTCAACACCTTCAGCCTTCTTCACGAGAAATTAAAATCTACATTAATAAGTCCAGGTTATTTTTTTTTTTCCATCTCAATGATTTTGCATAAGAAAGGTGAAGCTCTTCGTCCACTCCCTCAACACTGATATGGATACAATAAAGGCCAAGACCTCTCAATGTAGTTTCCTATTTCTCCAGAAGAAGCTCAAAGTATTGGGTCAAAATATTTTGAAACATTACTTGAAAATTTAGAAAATTAATAATTCTCTCTTTTAATTTTCATATGCTAATTGCCATAAGTTACTCTTCCTTCAGATTTAAGAAATTAAAAATATTGCTTTGAGTATTAGAATCTTAAATCAATTATAAAGAATTGTCCAGTAATCCTTTGCCATCTTAAGGAATCTGAAATATTAAGTATGTTGTAGTTTGTCACAAATTATCCACAAATCAAAAGCTCCCTTTATTTGTAAACCAGTTTTATTTATAAATCGCTGGATATTTTGATTCTTTAATGCTGCACAGAATAAAAATCTATGAACAAACACTACATAGAAAAGCTTAAGGAATCCGAATTAATAGCCTGTATTGGAACAATGTAACTGATAGTAGATCATAGATTTATAGACAATGTTTTAGAAATTATGTATATAGAAAGATTTATATAGAAATTCAAAAAGAGGATAAAAGCACTGATGACGATGTTGCCTTTAATCCGTCTGAATACAATTTGAATTAGCGTTTTGAATTAACAATGATAAACAAGTTGCAAACGCTGCCCCCAATACATAATAACTTTTGAATTATAAATGTTGAATTAACAAATAAATTAACAAAGATGAATATTTTTCATACATTGGCCCCAATACAATAATAAATTATGAAAGACACACAATTACAATTGAACAACAAGTAATGAACATAAAAACTTGTAAAAATAATTGTATTCATAACAACTTAGAGAAGGAAGACAGAGTTCTTCTTCTAAAATAGTTCTGAAGAAGCCTTTTGCAAAAAAAGATGAAATATGGACAGATTAAAGAAGGGTTTTTTTAATTGGATTAAAAATAGAAACTTTGTGTTTTAGCCTTCTTTCCTAAGAATGTCAGTCTTATGAAGTTGGTTAGTCTGTATATGAGTGTGTGTGTTTTTGTGCCTCCCATCATGTCCGAAAAAAAAAAAAAAAAATAACAACATGAACAAGAAGAAAATCTAACTATCGTATTTTAATTACTTTCTTTCTTTTTGAGTCCTTGTTGAAAATTATCACAAAAGGTAAAAAAATTCCTGTAGAGTAAGAATACAATGGATATGACAATGAACATAATGGAATACACATAAAATCACAAATATATATCATTATAATGTTATTGATATCAAATGGAGGTGAACAGTATAATTTATGGTTTATATCAAATTCAATTATAAATTTTTAGTCTTCATATGCCAAAATAAAAATTCAGTCCATTAGTATGTTGACAATTTTTTTTTTTTTTTGATGGTCTGGACGTTTTGATTCTTTAATGCTGCACAGAATAAAAATCTATGAACAAACATTACATAGAAAAGCTTAAGGAATCTGAATTAATAGCCTGTATTGGAACCAATGTAACTGACAGTAGATCGTAGATTTCTATAGACAATTTTTTATAATTTATATATATACAAAGATTTATATAGAAATTCAAAAAGAGGATAAAAGCACTGACGACGATGTTGCCTCTAATCCGCCTGAATACAATTTGAATTAACATTGATAAACAAGTTGCAAACACTGCCCACAATACATAATAACTTTTGAATTATAAATGTTGAATTAACAAATAAATTAACAAAGATGAATATTTTTCATACATTGGCCCCAATACATAACTTATGACTGACATACTATTACAATTGAAAAACAAATAATGAACATAAAAACTAAAAACTTGTAAAAAAATTGTATTCATAACTACTTAGAGAAGGAAGACAGAGATCTTCTCCTAACATTGTCCTGAAGAAGTCTTTTGGAAAAAAAAGATGAAATATAGACAGATAAAAGGAGGGTTTTTTTTTAATTGGATTAAAAATAGAAACTTTTTGTTTTAGTCTTTCTCCTAAGAATGTCAGGCTTATGAAGACGGTTAGTCTGTATATGAGTGTGTGTGTTTTTGTACCTTCCTTCATCTCCAAAAAATAACTAAATAAACAAATAATAATTTAAAAAAATAACAACATGAACAAGAAGACAATCTAGCTATCGTATTTTAATTTCTTTCTTTCTTTCTTTTTGAGTCCTTCTTGAAAATTATATCGAAAGGTAAAAAAATTCCTGTAGAATACGAATACAATGGATACGACAATGAACATAATGAAATACAGATAAAATTTAGAATACATACAATCACAAATATATATCATTATAATGTTATTGATATCAAATGGATGTCAATAGTGTAATTTATGGATTATATCAAATTCAATTATAAATTTTTAATCTTCATATGCCAAAATAAAAATTCAGTTCATTAGTATGTTGACAATATTTTTTTTTTTTTTTTTTTTGACATTCAATGTTAGCACTTGTTTAATAAACAAACTATGGAATAACTTACATTGGTATCATGTAAGCAATGATGCAATGTTGCATGATACTAACGATGTTTTAAAATATTCCACACTTTCAAAATATTAAAGCTATTTTTCACAACTTATGCTTTATTTATTGTGACAGTGTTTCAAATTATTTTTTCCTTTTCTAACCATCAGTTGCATTATCGCTAAAAGCAGTTTATGGGAATTATATAAAAAGGCAAAATTATCGAAATTAAATCTCTAGATTCCTTTCAGCAGAACATTCTAAAAAAGAAAAATTCCTTTTTCACAAATCACGAACACACATCTTTCAATTTTAAGTAAGATGATATATTGCAACGGATATCAATGGGCAATTTGTGAAAAGGTTCATCCAGAATTCCAGCAATTTCAAAAAAGTTAGTTTTAATGAATAAGTGTGTATAATCAATAGCTTTTTTAACCTCTTGTGCATTCACATTAAATTCCTTGAGTTTTTTGATAATTTCTTGCTTTGCCTGGAATCCTTCGAACTCTTCAAAGTCTTTCTTTGATATTGTGCTAAGAATGTCATCCCTATCTATCCTGTTAGTGTAGACATAGTTTACAACGGAAGTAACTTTTGCTAACAATTTTTTATTTCGTTTCAAATAATTCTGTATCTCTAACCTTGTACTTGAATAGCAACCAGAGTTAATTAACCTTAGGCTCTGAATGGTTAAATTAAATTCCATGGCATCAACCAATTCTGGTATGTCATTGTAATCGAACGAATTGTCAGAGATGTCTAGAGCAACAAGA
>JAFIDM010078948.1:0-23618 GCA_023159025.1 Thereuonema tuberculata | reverse complement strand
TTCGATTGTACAGTTGACTGAATGGAAAACTCTCTTGTATCCGCCTCTTCATTGCAATGCCACGAGAACAGACACATCTGCTTCACATAAAGAAAGTTCATTTGACCATTCTCTCATTTTCGAATCCTCCTGAAAAAACTACGGTCATTCCTGTGCCACCTCCTCCTATCAATTCGTTGGAAAGACAAACTGTGAGATCTTTTTTATTCTTTAATTATGGCAAGGAAGTTTTTTCAATTATTCGTTTAGAGAATCGAGGAGTTCTCATTGATAAGTTGATCTTTTTTTCTCGGGTGTAACTTTTAACAGAAAGTTGCCGATAGCGGTTCAACACAACTTCAATTCTGGTCAAGTTTTTGCAAGAGACACATAAGCTTTTGCTAAATCCTCAAAAGTTGCCGCATTCTTTCCGAGACTTAAAAAGTAAAGTGTGACCATCAATAATTAGAGCTAATGTCATCTATCAGCTCCTTAGCTCTTTAGCCACCTATCAAATCAGTTAGTATTGTAGGACGAAAGAATAAGGTTCATGAATGATGATTTGTTAATTGAAATTATCAAACTGTCTCGAAAACAGGCCAAAGACAAGGAAACAGATCATATCTCATGGTAGATCAATGTTTAGACCTGAATTCATGAGCACCACCATTCTTTGGACCAAGTTTTTTATTAATCTCGTTAACGTTTTGCACAGGCTTTTACATTTTTCATTATAGAGGGTGATTATAATTAAAGTTGCGATTTCAAAACGCCCTAAAACTACCGGTCAGATTGACATTTTATCAGAACATTCGTGAGGTAATGGAATTTTGTTTGTCGATAATTGGCGCTGTCAGGATAATGTCAGGGAAAACGCCTAAATGGATTCGTTAAACACAGGAATGTTGTTAGCCGAAATGAACCAATACAGAACAGTAAAGTCCAAGGGTTAATGACAAATTTATTAGCGAAAAGACAATAATACTGTACGTGTTTACAGCGAAAACAGTGATAGGGACAAGAGAAAAAAAAAAGGAGCTTCATGAAACAAATATCTTACGGTTGATTAATGCGTAAATATGTTCGATATGCCCTCCACCTTCTTGCCAGAAATCAAATGGGTTTAAGTCGGGGAACGTGGCGGCCAGGCTGTTGGAAAATGGCGGCTTATGGTTTGCTGCAGGCAAAGTGTTATGTGCCCCGCTAGTGCTCTGCATTTTTATCACAGTTTGCGGTGCGCACGTCACGTCTTAGTAATTTGCATACCTCCACTACAGCAATGTTAATCCTGACAGCGGGTTCTATCGGCACATTTTGGAACTATTTTTTTTCCTTCGCCAAACAAAATTCCATTACCTCACGATTGTTCTGGTAAAATATCAAGTCAATCTGACAGGTAGTTTGGTTAGTAGATAGTTAGGGCGTTTTGAAATAGCAACTTTAATTATAATCACCCTGTGTCTAAGTGTTTTTTATTCTTCATGGGTGGTGATTCGTAATGCCTCATTTTTGAACTAGTCTTTCTAAAACAAATTTCTCAACCTGTCCGTATTCTTTTTGTAAAACATTCAGGAATAATGTTTGGATTTCTTTACAGAACTCTGTAGGACTGTTGTTGTTCCTGAAGACAGAACATTGAAAGACTTCACGAAGAAGCTTTCATCATCCTAGTCACTTTGATTTCTACATTTTTTAGAAAATTAGAAAAATACATTGGATGTAACACTGAACATGTGAAAAGTATTTAGGCCTCCGATAAAAAGAAAGAATCCGTAATTGAAGAGATGATTCGCTGTTAGTAATTCTAACAATTCCACCACAA
This sequence comes from Thereuonema tuberculata, assembly GCA_023159025.1. NCBI lineage: Eukaryota > Metazoa > Arthropoda > Chilopoda > Scutigeromorpha > Scutigeridae > Thereuonema > Thereuonema tuberculata. The sequence goes on along the minus strand of JAFIDM010078948.1, from coordinate 21,817 downwards.
TCTTCACTTGTCCAGCAACCCACACTTGAACATGGCTTGCATCTTCTTGGTTGAATGCTTGTGTTATCGTTTTCACCATAAATTATTTTTTTCTTTGGAATCGAATGCATTTCACGAACATAATTTGCCAATCACACCTCAAAAACCTTGCTTAAAAGAATTAAGAATTAAATCGAGTCAAAGATGGAAACATACTTGGAGGATAACCAATTTGGTTTCCGTAAGGATATGGGAACCCGAGAGGCGATCTTGGTGCTCAGACTTCTGGGAGAACATATGATCAACCAGGGACGCCGCCTTTTCGTTTGCTTTGTAGACTATGAATAGGCGTTGGATATTACGTCATGGAAAAATCTCTTCCCATTCTTACACGAAATTGGAATAGATGATCAAATTATCAGCCTTATCATACATCTGTATAAACAGCAAACTGCAACAGTATACTTACAAGAAGGAATGACAACCAGCAAAAATACAGCGAGGAATGTCTCCTGTCCCCATGGTTTTTCAATATCCTGGCAATGAGGAGGGAGGCATAGAGGAAAATGAGTGGGCGAGTAATTTCTAGCAATTGTCAACTTTTTCTGATCGACTCTCGTATCAAAAACATATATAGAGAAACATCAACACATTGATAAATTCTCTGGTAATATTATTACAGGTTGATTCAAGATTCCATATACAAATTTTAAAGATAGGTTAGGAATACAAAAACGAACGATATTCATACTGGAACGTATCTCCGCAAACTCCATCCGAATGTACTAGAAGGTACACTAAGATACAGAAATAAAAGACAACAAGTAAGATAGCGAATATGTTTATTTGTCTTATGTTTACAATATGACAGCAAGGTATACACTTCCAGGTTCACAGTAGGTGCTCAAAGTTCCTTCTGCCAACCGTAATTTAAGCCTCACAACGTTGATGTATAACTTGCAGAACATGTGCAAAAATGCGAGGTCTTTCGAGGACACGTCCAGATAACACAGCGACTCTTGTGACGAGGTCAGCGAGAGAGGCAATGGTCATCAGCGAATGGGAGGCAATCGATGCCTTTGAGGTAACTCCAGAGGAAGAAAACAATGAGGACAAGTCGGGAGATCGTGGTGGCCAAGCGCCCTCTAGCGCCCTCTAGAACTCTAGGGGGGCGTTTAGAATACTTTAATATATTTCCACAATAAAGTAAAAAGAAACGTACGAACAAGTGATATTATATTTCCTCTATAAATGAAAAGTATAAATCTTTAAAACAGAAAGTTACAGACAAAGGAAAAGAAGAAAGATCAGACAACAAAAGTGAGATGCAACACTAGAAAATTCATATGATTCAGTTACGTTACCAGTTTATTGAATAAACAATTAAAGTGAGAAGTACGAAAGATGTGACAAATAAACAATGTAAAAAAGAGAAGAACTTCTTTTTGCTTTGTAATAAAGACAGTGTTGGAACGATTTGAAGCGAAAAGTCGGATAATAAGTCTTCAAATGATTTTGACTCCTATGGGGAATTCTACAAGTAAACGTAAAGAATTTATCCATAAATGATGCCGAGCTACAAAAAGATGGAATATTTTATACTGGAAATTGTACGTCGTTATTGAATTCCTCTGAGTGATTTCATGTTGGAACAACGATTTATAAGTAGAATCATCTCTGTTTGTGCTTAATTGTGCTGCATTCTACGAATAGAAGGTATTGTGACTCTTTATTAGATAATGCATTCAGATTAATTCCACACAAAAATCATTAAGAATTTGCAGATAAAGTTATATATTAATCGTAACTTCAAGAAATGAATTAATTACATAGAAACGGAAACGAATTTGAACATTTGTTAAGAATAATAATAAGATGTGATTTTTGTAATGCAAAGAACTCTTTTCAAGAAATTCAATTTCTTTATACCAGAAAATACTTCATTATGTTACTTGATCATAAGATTTTGCTTTCTTTTATTCCTTATTAAATAATACGCTTTTAATACAATTCACTGAGGAGGAAAATTCTACTAAGGCATTTATAAATTCTAAATATGTATTTTTCGAACCAAGTAATAAGTAAAGTGTTAAATCCTCATGGACATACGTTTCACTATGAATACGGTTTGTTTTGGTATTCTTGATCTACCTTTAAAGTTTGTACAGACAATTTTGAATCACCCTGTATAAGACAGGTATATAAATGACACAATTATTAAGGAATATGTAAAATGACATTTATATGGAATATCTCAAATCAATAGTCTGTGAGGTCATAGTATCGATCATCTTAAGTAAAAATATATATATATGTCCTACTTCGAACGGTTTCAGAGATCGAATGTAAAGTACTTTGAATTTGGTGCAATACTGGTCCTATCTCCTGCTGTAAAGAGCCACTACCTGTTACAAAGTCTACTCATGTTGACGGTAAAATTTTTAATAAACAGTAACAAATTTGACTTCAATTATGGGAAACAATACGCTATATCTTTCTCTTATCAAAAATTTTGAAAAGTAAAATATCTGTTAGAAACTGTTCGGAATAGAACACATGGTTCTATAAATGTTTTTTCATAGAATGACCTATAAATTTCCAGAATAATGATCTTTAACTGACATGCTCTGTATATAAAATACACAAATTATATTTAGAATGATAGTAGTAATCTATCTATTTAATTTTTTGAAAAATGTAGGAATCTATAATGATTTTTTTTTTTTGAAAACCTCGAAATAATAATTTGTTAATGATAATTTGTCTTTCTTGACACATAAACAAAAACAATCTCTTTACAGAATTATAAGGTTGTGTATAAAAGATTGGTCCTGAAGTTTAATATTTGATAAGGCAATTTAAAATAAAATTTAAATGAGAAAAGGATTTTGAAAAGAAATGAATGGAACTTTACCTTTTTTCTACTGCTGATTTTAAAACGTAAAATTTCATGAAAACCCCAATTTTTTTCTTTTTTGTTTTTAATTTCTAAAAATTTTGTTGCTGTTTTTCTTACTTGACGTATGTTTCATATCGTCCACATTGAGGTGATTAAGTGTCTCGTGCCATATTAACATTTTATTTTTCTTAACCATAGCAATTCCGGTTGATTCTTTTTCAGTCGTGACATAGTATAGGTTACCTTTCCTTGATGCTATAACTAAAGTCTTCCGGTTCTTGTTAACTACGTAAGCATTGTCCTTCCTAAATGTCACTTGATGTCCTTTGTCAGTGATTTTTGATACTGACATTCGGTTGGTATGAATAGTACATCTATTAATAATAGTATGGTCTGGACGAATAGTATATCTTTCAGGTCAGCGCTTCTCTTGGACTTTCCGTCGCCCTCTACAAGTTTTGCACTTCCTGTCCCTCTGATTTCAGTCGTTCTAGTGTTGGCCAAAATCAGGGGTCGTGACACTTCCGTCATTTTCTGCAAAATGCTTTTCTTAGACCTCATATGTGATGTGGCTCCGCTATGCAAACACCAAACTCTATCGTTATTCGACTCTGTCTCGTTCAAATTCAGTGCTAGGTGTGATCCTGTGGATATTTTTATATTTAAAATTATAGTAATTATTTTTTAAGAATGCTTCAAACATAATTTAAATAAAAGATCTCCAACATCTCAAAATAAAATGTAATATTTACATTTATTATGATAGAGCAAATTTTCAAGGGAATATCGTTCCCTCTTCCTCAAGCCTATTTACAATGAGTTAGTGACATTTCTGTGGAACAATTAAATTATTACATGTTGTTGTATGTTTTACATATACATTTTGTTATTAATATCATAACTTTCTATTATTAATTAACAATTTCTTAAAAAACTTTCTATTTGTTAGTTATTTGCCAATTCTTCTATTGTAACCTTACTATTACAATTTTCACACAGCTTCTCAATACAAACTTTTGCTATTCTTACAAAATATTCGTTCACTTCAAGTCTATCACTCCTAATTTAAATAGTAAATTTCAAAAGTGAAATAATTAGTTAATATTTTAATATTACGTCATAATATTATTAATATGACGAAATGTATTTAAGAGCGTTCTAGCGCCTCGTTTTGACAACATGAGAGTGTGTTACGCAGTGGGAGTCTGATACAGAATGTGATCCAGAGTAAGAGATGGATTAAGACGCAAAACAGCATGGGACGTGACGATTACGAGACGCAGCGAGAATGCGTGTGGACCAGGAAATCGAAATTGGTTTCATCGGACGAAGACTGAAAGGGGTGTGACTGCACATGGCTGTAAGATTTAAGCTTCACGAATAGAAATAACTATAGTGAATACAGAAGTTATCAAGTTGCAGGAAGAAAAAAGTGACTTACGAAAAACCAGAGTTTCCCCTAACAAGACAAATACGGAGAGCCACATCAGAACGTTTTCTACAAGAATCTGAAGGCGGAACCATTACGTGAAACGTTCGAGTTAGCGTTGAAACCAAGTGAAGCATCATTGACGAATGGAAAGTCACCGATAGAAAGTCCACTACGAACTGTGAGTAAAATTATTATATTATATAATACGTTTAGAGGAATTTGAAGACAACGGAAAAAGGAATATTTCAGTTTCAAAGTAACGTTTGTCAAGAAAGTGAATCCCGTGAGGAGAGTTAAATATAACTGTGAAATAATAATTTCTAAAGTGAAGAAATTAATTTAAAGCTTACTACAGTAAATAAATTTCTTAAGTAAAGAAATTTAAAAGTTTATTTGTGAATATATATTTAGATTCAAAGAGTGAATCTATCTACAGAGTAACTTTATTATTTATTCAAGTGATCTTTATTGCATCGAATAAAATAATTTATGTGTGATACTTTGACGTAACAATTTAATTTTTTTGTGCTTCAGAATTATAAGTGCAACACAGATTAAAGGAAATATTTACTATTGGAAATATTTTTTTATTCCTACCAGTGCAGATTGTTACTTTGAATCACGAGGAACTAATAAAGAGTGAATTCAGTGCATCAGAGATTAGTGATTATAGAACTGACTCTTATTGCTTATTATTTATTATTATTATTATTATTATAATTACAAGAACTGAGTTTAAGTTACGTTTCTAAAGAAGAACATTTGAACATCTCATTCCATTTCATTAATGCCAGTAAGGAGAAGTTCAGTTTGTAAATAGTTTTTATTCCTCATAATAATAATAATAATAATAATAAATAGCTCTGCATCATTTTCTCTACAAATCCATCATCGAGATTTTCCACTAATTGTTTTCTGAAATAGTATTGACACGGCAGTTCGTAGCCTTGTGGTCATCTGTCGACATCTGTGACATCTATACATAAATGTTTTAGATTCTTCAGGTTTCACAGTACCTTTTTTCTTATCTTTCTAGTCGTATTTGCCCGATGATTTTTGTTTCACAAACATAGCATTTACGTCCAGTTTCGCTTCTTTTTGCTTTTCTTGCGACGGATTCTTCCATGATTTTCACTCGGAGCACTTCTGGCTTCGGTAGTTCATCACGTGACTCGATGGCACAACGAAAATTTTCGTAGGTATCTGGTAAATTGAATAGCATCACAATCGTTATAAGTTCAACATTAAGCGTAAATCCATGTTTTTCAATTTCTCAATGGTATCAAAAAAATTGTCAAAGTAATGCTTCGTATCTTCTCCCTCTGCCATCTTGTATGTTATTAAACGCTTAAGCAATGTCACTTTTCTTAACTGTAATTTGGATTGATAGATCGATTTTAACCTCAATCAAATTTCACGTGATGTGTGACAGTGCTACACTTTTATTTCTGATGGGCTGATAGCTAGAATGAGGTCTGACATAGCCTTACGATCCGCCTTATCCCATGCCTCTACATCTTTCGAACTCCCGGCGACGTCCTTTGATATAATCGGCCGTTTATTTGTATCATCCACATAATTCCATGTGTCATTCTTCACTTAAAGATATTCCACTTGCCCTTTCCAAGTCTCATAATTGCTCTTATTAAAAAATGTTCAATTCTAATATACTTACTACCCATTTTGTTTTTTAACAATTTTGAAAATGGCGGCTTCACAATGTGCTCATGGGCGGATTTAGGTCTTGATATCCGGGATTGCGAGCTCACCGGAAGATATGAGGTATTTGTATACCAAATTCAAACATCAAAACCCAATTTAAATGGTCCGTTTTTAGGCCTAAAAGTTATTCTATTTTTTTTGTCTAACAATAACCCTTTCGTATTTTATGTTACAGCTCATTACAATTGTTTAAAGTAACATTTCATTTGTATTATTATTAACCATAATAGACTAATAATGCCACCGCTAGAAAAACATTTTGAGACTTTTTTGAACTAGACTCGTTTTGTGAAGTTTGTTAATAAAGAACTAAGGAATCTAAAAACGTACATAACAAATCTGATTTCGTGAATTTATTAAAAATACAAACTTCATAAGAAAACATTTGAATCAAAAGACTACTTTTGATTTATTACTGCTTCATTAATATCTAATGTCTTATTATATTTAATTTTTGTTCCAAGTTACCTTATTTTCGTCCACCTTTCGAAAGAAACAAATTTGCAAGTTTGTTATAGTCCATGGCCTTCACAATATCACTTTCCAAAAAAGAACCATCAAGTCTGATAGACGTTCTTCATTCATCGTCGAACGCAGCCAGTTGTTTATTCTTCGCATAGCTGAAAATGTCCGTTCACAAGTTGCGCTGTTGGATGACAAAGTAAATGCAATACACATCATCTTATACAAGTTAGGGTAGGTTCTATCATTGACGCTTTCGATCAGAGCTGGAATAATTTTTTTTCAGTTGAGGAAGTTTCCAAATTTATTAAAACATTTTCAGTGTCCTTTTTTCTCGCATAACGAAATTACGATTCGCATTTCTGCTTTCAACGATTTCACATTGACACTTGCTATGGGATAACTGTTTATGAAGACAAGACTTTTTTCAACATTTAAACGCAAAAACTGTTCACAAGAAGTTGCCAGTTTCAAACTTTCTTCTGAAAACCTTCTTTTCATTTCTGCTAACAAAATGTCAAGAACTGGATAGTAAAAACTTGTCCGGAAGTTAGCTTCAGCTGTTGCCGCCTAACCTTTCCCATCGGCATTTGGACATTGTCTGAAGGTCTGTGTCCAACTTGCGTAATGACTACATAGCTGTCAAGTCTACTAGACAGTTCCCTCCGCCGTTTGTTGCTTTCCGGTAGGCTCATATCAGTGGATCTAATACTTTCATCACTACTATCGGTCGGGATCGGGATGCAGTCTTTCGCCTCGTCAACTAAAAGAGTATAAAATTCAGTAGTATTTACCTCTTGCACAATTTGTCTTAATACTTCTTCAGAAATAATATGAATTAGTTCATTTTGCGTATTTTTGAACCAGTTAAATTAAAATAATTCTCATATTTAGACTTGAAAGAAGGGTGGTATTTAGAAAATAGATCACAAAGTTCTAAAAAGTTTCCTTTATTTTCCGAGTTAGTAGAATCGTCATAGCCTCTCAAAGTCAAACATAGACGAGCCAAATACAGCAATATGTCAATAAATTTTTTTAACATATTCTTTCTTTTCAACTATTTGAGTTTTATGGCTTTCCGATACTTGCGCAAGAACATTTTCAGAGGATGCTGCTTTGTAATTTCTCCATTTAGACATGCTAAACCTATGTGTATCACATTCAGAATGCATATCTAGTTTTGCTGCTGCTTTTCTCCAATTTCTCCAATGTAATAATGGTATATCACAATTCATTCATGCCTTAAGCTATCGTCAAAGCTAATCTAGAGCATCTTGTCCTTTTAAAACTCATCAGTCAGTGTTACCCATATTGACGGTCAGCTAGAGATGATAAAGGCTATCGTTCCTATTATAATTTAGAACAAGAAATTGTTTATTATACAAAAGGGCTGTACTGGAATTTAAAAATATGTCATTATATTTGTTTCACAATAAGTATTTCCTTATTAATAAATAAGTTGTACTTAGGTAAATTTTGCCCAAACTTATCTGAATGATGCAGCAAATGCAAATGACATTAACTTAAAGTTCATATTTATACTCATGGACAAAAAAATTAGCGCACCAAGAAATAATTGCGGGATCTTAACGAAACTTGCAGTGAAGGTACATGTCGGGGAGATATGCAAATGATTAGAAATGCAGCGTGATTGCGCATTACGTATAGCCGGTAGAGGGCGTTGAACATCGTACTCTGTGGAGTATAAAACAGGTAACGAAAGCTTGTTTGAGTGTGCTGAATCATTTACAAAGGAAGAGCTGAGGTAGGCATGCCATTACGCCGTGTTCGAAGACAGTATACGCAGTTGTCGCAGTTTGAGAGAGGGAGAATCGTCGGGATGATGGAAGCTGGGTGGTCAGCTAGGCGAGTAGCTCGTCAATTAGGCCGCTCTGATTGTGTTGTGAGGAGTTGTTGGGACCAGTGGACCCGAGAGATGTCATGTACACGAAGACCAGGCTCAGGACGCCCTCGACAGACCAGTCGTCAAGAAGACAGCCACATAGTCAGAAATGCACGCGTACAGCCAACTGCTTCATCGGCCGCCATCCAGGCACAGGTAGCACCTTCACTAGGGGCCGCTGTGTCTTCTCGAACCATACGAAGGCGCCTGGCTGAAGGACAGTTGGTATCGCGGCGCCCATTACGTGTGCTGCCCTTGACGCCTCCGTTTGGAGTTTTGCCGCGCACGAGGAAACTGGACTGCAGCGGAATGGAACCAGGTCGTCTTTAGCGACGAATCCAGATTCAATCTCGGCAGTGATGACAATCGTGTTCGTGTGTGGAGAGCCCATGGTGAACGCTTCAATCCTGCCTTTGCTGTACAGCGACACACCGCTCCCACAGCTGGTGTGATGGTATGGGGTGCCATTGCCTACAATACACGGTCACCCCTAGTATTGTTCCGTGGCACCATGACAGCCCAGCAGTATGTTCATGAAATCCTGCAACCACATGTGTTGCCACTCATGCAACGGATTCCAGGAACCATTTTTCAACAAGAGAATGCTCGGCCTCATACGGCAAGGGTGTCACAAGACTGTCTCCGCACTGTTACTACTCTTCCTTGGCCTGCCCGATCCCCAGATTTGTCTCCAATCGAGCATATCTGGGATCATTTGGGACGACGAGTTGGGCATCCCACGAGTTTGAACGAACTAGAGGCAAGGTTACAGCAAATATGGAACGAAATGTCTCAAGACATCATACAGAACTTGTATGACTCAATGCCCGATCGTATCGCATCGTGCATTCGCGCTAGAGGGGGTCCAACGGAGTAATAACTCCTCCGTTCTTTTGCTTTTTTCTCCGAAATAAATTATCCTTTTTCTTTGATTTTCTAATCATTTACTTACATCAAAGTAGTCATTATGTATGTAAATTTTCGTTTCATTTTGACGACTCCTTCTTGGTGCGCTAATTTTTTTGTCCATGAGTGTAGATTACTAACATTTTAAGCTCCAAATTTCCATTTCAATTCTAACTGTCTAAGATATTCCATTAATAACTTATCTATCATTAATAACTATCTGTATAATTACAACAAAACAATTACACTCCGTCTTATCAAGTACGAGTCTGGGGCTTAAATTTTATAAGTCTGCATCTCAATAACGAACATATAAGGTTTTACGATATTGAAAGAAACCGATTAACAAAGCCTCGGGAAAAAATCTTGAAATTGAAGGAAGTTTTAAATAAGATTGCCTTTTGAGTCGAGCTGATACTCTGGGATGGCCGTTTCGAGCTTATTAGGCTCTCCTCAGCCAGAGCTAATCAGCTAGTGCAAGACTCAAAAGGCGTACGAGGGGAGGTATTGATAACACATGATGGAGACAATGACCCCTCAATGACTGAAAGTAATTCTGGCTGAGGAGAGCCTAATGAGCTCGAAACGGCCGTCCCAGAGTATCAGCTCGACTGAAAAGGCAATCTTATTTAAATTAATTGCTTTTATTTCACCCATTAGAGGGTTTGTTATTTATTTATTTTTTTGTTTTTTGTTTTTTTTTTTCCTTTCTTTGTGGTCAAATACGTCTTGTGGTAGCCTGAGTGCTGCCCAAGGATTTGAATTCCACATTTTGTTCTTGTTTTTTATTTCTTTACTTTCGGTCATTGAGGGGTCACTGTCTCCATCATGTGTTGTGAAGGAAGTTTTGTCGTCAGATCTAAATATTTGTTGACGGCTGTTTAGGTTTATTTAAAAGCTCATAACTAAAACATACTTACTATTAACATTTAAAACAATTAAAATATATTTGACTAGTTTCACCTTTTACTTTTTCATCATTTTCATTTTTTTAAATGATAATAGTAAGTGTGTTTTAACTGTGAACTTTTACTTAATATCATTTTATTCATACACTAAATCGGTTTACATTGCTTCTGATGTTTATTTTCACCTCTCAAAAAGAACATAAGATCATATGTCTTCAGTGCTTTAGATTATTTATCATATTTTCAAATAATTCCGATTGTACAATGTGAATAAATCATTTAGAAATCGTCATTGAAGAGTTATTGACTTAACGATTGGCCTCTAATCTCTGAGTACAGGGGTTAGCTTCTCAGATGAGTTTCGGGATGGTGGACAATCCGCGCTGGGCAGGTCTTCTCGGGGTTATCCCGTTTCTTCTTCCAATATACTTTCTCTTCATCAGTCGTTACTTCTGTGGATTACTATAATAGATCCCCGGTGTTAGTGCTTGGCTTCCCTGCCACCCACATAACATATTGACTAAACAAAAATAGAAAACAGGTGTTTTTGTTTAAAATCCAAAAAAATACCTTAACGTTTGGTAATAGTTTCATTTCAAATAAGAGAGAAAAATTAGACGTAGAGTGTATTAACCTAAGAAACTATACAGATGATAGAAAGTCGATATTCAGTTTTTCGCTGTTAACAATTATACATGGTAAATGGTAGATAACTATGAAATAGGAAAAGTGAATTTAGTTTTTTTAATAAGATTTCATTGGATAATCTAATCGGTGTTTTTCAGAAAGTAAGTGCAGCTTGTATCTTTAGAATCTAATTTTCTTGACTTATTTGTTTTTAACGTAAATATGTTTATAGTCTTTGAATATGAAAATATAACCTTCATTATATGAGGATAAAATAGGCTGGTGCTCACAGGTTGTTCCGGATTTTCAAAATAGTTCCGAGTTTTGAAAAATAATCGTAAAAGTAGTTTTTTTTTATTATTTTCTTGGCTGTTAAAGTCGTTTTTTTTTAATTGTGCGAATTCTCTGTCCCGGACTAATGACGGAAAAATCTGGTCACACTAAGTATAAATCAAGCTCGTATTTATGAAGATGTTAAAGGGATACAAACAGCTGGACTTCTTGCATAATATCCTAATGAAGCCTTCGAGACAAAGTATGACGGTAGACTGCTCGTTCTGTGGATGCAGAAATGTATGCAGTCAGTTAGCATTCTATATGTTCACTAGCACTTCTATGTCTGGAAAAAAGCAATAATGTGATTGCACAATTCACTCACGCCTTCCGCTATCGTCAAAGCGAATCTAGGACAGCTGTTTCCTCCACTTATGACTCTCAGCAGGAGTTATCCATATTGGTGATCAACTCGAAGACGTGAAAGGCTGTCATTCCCGCTATTGTTAAAAACAAAATATTTGTTTATTATACGGAAAATCTATATTTCATCAAATGCAAATGACATTAACTTAAAGTTCATATTTAGATTACAAACATTTTAAACTCAAAATTTCCATTTCAATGCTAATTGTCTAAGATATTCAGTTAATATCATATCTAGCGTTAGTAGCTATCTATATAATTATAAGAAAACAATTACACTCCATCTATTAGGTACTGGTGTCGGACTTAAATTTGCTAAGACTGCATCTGAGTAATGAAGATGTTGTAAAATATTAGGTTTTACTCAAATAAAAAAAAAAAATCCTATTAACGGAAAAAAATATTGAATTTGAAGGAATGTTTGTCCTCAGACCTAAATGTTTGTTGATGGCTTATTAAGTTTAATTAAAAGTTCACAGCTGAAACATACTTACTACAGTATTAACAGTTAAAAAAATTAAAATTCGTGTGACTAGTTCCACCCGCTATTACAGTGGTTTTCATCAGAATATTTTAGTCACAAGCATTTATTTTTTTAAAATGTTAATAGTAATTGTGTTTTAGCCATGAACTTTTAATTACTATAATTTTCCACACACGTTACAACGGTTTCTATTGCTTCTGATGTTTATTTTCATCTCTCAAAAAGACGATACGCCCATACGCTCATTGCTTTAAATTATTTACTATATTTTCATATAACTATAGTTCTACAATGTGAATATATCATTTAGAACTCGTCATTTTCGAGTTAGTGACTTAACAATTGGTCTCTCATCTCTGATCTCTGAAGGGTTCAGTTCCCATGTTGGTTTCGTGATGGTGGACGATCCCCGTTGGGTAGGTTTTCTCGGGGTTCCCCCATTTCCCCTGCACTTCTTTCAATATACTCTCTCAGTCTTTCTCTCCATCTGTCGTTACATCTGTGAGTTAATAGAATTCACCTCCAGTCGCAGTGCTTGGCTTCCCCGCCCCTTACAATTACCATATAACATATTCACTTAACAAGAATAGAAAACAGGTGTTTTTGTTTAAAATCCAAATAAAATACTTTAACATTTGATAATAGTTTCATTTCAAATAAGAAAGAAAAATTAGACTAAGAGCATATTAACCTAAGAAACTATATAGATGATAGAAAGTCTTACATTCAATTTTTCGCTATTAACCATTGTACATGGTAAAGGCTGGGTTTGCAGTGAACTATGTATATTTATGTATGGTATGGTACTAAGAAATAGTAAAAGTAAATTTAATTTTGTAGCAATAATTCATTGGATAACGGAATCAGTAAGTATTACTTACTTTGTTCACGTACGCTTGAAAATATGTAAAAACAAACGCTATCTATAATTTGACTAAATCTATGTATTCGACATCATTTCAATTCCAAATCATCACTTAAAAAAAGTGAGTAATTTTTGTTTGTTTGCTTTTTGATAACTTCTGTATCATTTCCCGTTTCAAAGATTCTAATTGCAACAATCTGACACTGTTAATATTTTCTTGTGATTCAGCCCATTTTATAACAGTTTCCATGACTGTTATTCTTCTTTGGTTGTTGGCTGTATATCAGCTCTCCCACTGGCACTTTAATCATTATCTTCTGTATCCTCTTGACAATCTTCGTCACCGCAAATGGATTCGATAATCATTTCATCAGTCATATTCTGATTTAATATCACATTATACAGGCCCGCCGCACGGACCTGTATAAAATGCGATACTCACTAACGCCGCACGGACCTTATATAAACTTATCGCGAACATCGCCCGCGCTGTAACGAGGGTCCACTGTATATATTCTTTGGACATTAAAATACAACTATCATTCTATGAAAATAAAATAGGCTGATGCTCACAGGTTGTTCCGGATTCTGAAAATAGTCCGGGATTTTGTAAATAATCGTGAAAGCGTTTTTTTTTTTATAATATTTTTTTTTATTATTTTCTAATTATATTTCCTTATATATTATTATTTAATGTATAATATTATTTAATATTATACATTAAATAATATATTTATAATTGTATATTTATTTATAAAGTCGTTTTTTTGGTTGTGAAAATTATCTGTCCCGGATTGAAATCGGACAAATCAGGTCAACCTAATTATAAATTAAGTTCGTATAAGTGAGATGTTAAAGGCATACAAACAGTTGGACTTCTTTAATAAAAAGAATTCACAGCTACTGCTGTGAATCCAGAAACGTATCCAGCCAGTTTCAATTTTTTTTTAGTTTATATGATTATAATTTGCAGATAAACTAACAAATTATTGGAAATTCTCTGAATTAGCTTTCTACATTATATCTTCCGATACACTTCCATGTACAAAGACTTCATGAACAAAATAGTTTTTCTTCCTTTTAAATATGTCATTAAAAATTCAAGCAACTCAAGTTTGACATCAGATTTATTAAAAGCTTTGATTTACTTTTAAAGTTATTTTATTTTATTTTAAAGAATTCTATAATCAATATGGAAATTCTCTTTAAAAATGTGATCGACATAAACAAAAAAAATAATAAAAGAAAACAGAGAAAAATGGAAAAAAACACAACTTTTGTTTCAAGTATCCTAAGTAAGCTACGATCAAAGAACATGGAAAAATCTAAATCTAAGAATGAAATGTCTTTCTAATAAATTTCTCATCAACTGCTAGTAAGAATAATTTGAAATTACGCAACTTACTTTCTAAGGAGCACTTACAAACGAGATAATTATTCGTATTTATTATAGTGTAAATAACAAATAGCTGTAAGCTTCTTCTAAACAGTAATACTGAAAGTCTTTTGTTTTCGAGAGTTTATAATGATCAGGTAAAATTAAAAATTATTTCATGGGTCACTGCTAGCTCTGCTAGCGCTTACTTTTCTGCGATACAGTAGCTGCAGATATTTAAGAAGCAATGTGACCTGTATTCCTTTTAGATACGTCTTGAAAATTCTTACGAACCCTTGTTTGAAAAGGATTTATTTAAATCTTTAGGATTCAATTTAAACAATTAGATCATTTCAAAGAAACGAATTTCAGTTATCAATGTAAGAATAATGTTTAAAAATGTGATCGAGAGAAAAGCAAAAAAATACAAGAAACAAAAGACACAAAACTCAAAAAAAAAAAAAAAAACATTTGTTTCAAGCGATTTACATAAGCTTCGAACTTACGGCATCTAAATGCTGAAATCTAAAAATTCAATGATTTTTTTTAAAAAAATTTCTAATGAACTGCTATTTAGGATTTCTTTTTAAATTAAGAAATATTAGATGAATATTCATAATTCTTAAAAAAACACTATTAAAAGAGACCAATGTCTGTGTTAACTAATTTAATGTTGTAGAAACGTGAATGAAATAAAACAAAATATCTGTTTAAAAGAAAATTCCAGATTTTCGACAAAATAAAATATAGAATTGGCGATAACTTCTTTGGTTTTTTTTTTAATGCATTACTTTTATTTATTAATTATTTTAAGTTTACAAACGTCTCTGGTTCAGAGCTCTATTATGTTTGACATAATAATTATAGATGAACTATATTTATTAACTGACCACTTGAATTCAGACATTTAGCCACAATTCTTAATTTCTCCGTTACTGTTTTTGGCTTTTTAAATTAAAACAAATTTTTAACTGGTTATACGTGGGAGAGTTTAACGTGCACAAACTGAAATGTAAAAAGCAATAATGAGATTGTATATTTCACTCACACCTTCAGCTATCGTCAACGGGAATTTAGGACAGCTGCCCTTTTTATTTCTGATCCTTTATCTTGTAGAATATTTGGTTTGCGTTCACGGAGATACGTTCCACTATGAATACGGTTTGTTTTGTATTCGAGACCTATTCTTTAAACTGGACAAACATTGCCACGATTTGTGTGTTCTATTTAGCATATTTTGGGAATTCCGATACTGTCCAAACGAAATGTTATCAGCGAACTTTTTTCTTTTTTTGAAATAGAACATTGTAGTTAAAATAAACAGATGAGTACAAATTAAAACAAAGAATAGATGCAACTTAGAATTAGAATTTTCACTGCTTATTTTAGAAATCGTAGATAATGATTTTGCGAACATTTCAGAAAGAAAGGAGCCTACGTTCTCATCGCTTCGGTTCAAATTTCTTTGTTTTCTTTCTTTATTTTAATTTAGAAACCTGTTAAAGCCATCTTACCTTTTCTCCGAGGTCTCCGAGACGAAATTGTGATTTGTTTTGATTTAGAAACCTCTTAAATCCATCTTACCTTTTTTTACACTATGTTTACTAAATATCTAAAACTCCGATAATTAAACGCTTTTTAATCTTCACTGAGAAATTCAAAAAAATATCCTGATAACCCCTTCGTGTAACGAATAAAACATTTTGAGAATCTTTTTCTTGTTTATTTTTTTTTTTGTGTAAAATACGTTTGTATTCTTGTTTGTATGACATCCATGAATGAAACCTACAAAGGACTTATTTATTTTAAATTGGAATTTCCTTCAGTGATACTTGTTCACCCATAATAAAAGTTCATTTATGTTTTTGTTTAGAATTTCGTAAGGATTTAAAATACTCTTTCTTCTGTAATCTATGAAACTTCCTAGAAAGAGCTTCAATTAAATAAAATTAATGTAAAAAACATTAATCTACACAAATATAGAGATATTGCTATATTTGAACTAAGCGGTCTGGGAAGCATTCACATATATGTGGACTATTTTTCAAGCTGCAAGTTTCGTCACAATTATCCCCCCCCCCTTTTTTTAGATACTTGAATACAATATTATTATTAAATTCTTATTAAATTTAATAAAACAAATAAAATTCAGACTAAAAGTTAAGAAGTTCAAAGGTTTTCAGGAAGACACAGGGAAAAGGAAAACAACTGGAGCCAAATGGTCGGATGAAAGGAAAAGAGTCCATTCGGAAAGGATGAAGGAGTTTTGGAGAAAGAGGAAGGAAGAGAGAAGAAAATAGTTATCTTAATGTGGTCCTTAGTTGGCCTGAAACGATTATAAAAAAAAAAAAACAAATAAAAATTAATTATTAATTTCAGTATTAAATGAATATGCTTTTTTTCAGTAATTATTTTAGTAATCTTTTCTTTTTAATTATCACATTTGCGAAATATTATTTTTATTCTTTTACCTTCTTATGTTTAAACTTCATGTTTAACTTCTCATGTTTTTAAATATTTTCTATTATTTTTTGAGCATCAAATTAATTTCTAAATATTTAAGACTATTGATTCTTAAAAATCTTTGTACTTAAATTAATTTATATATAGACTATATAATATCGAACGGGCAAAACTCAAAGCAAGCCCTTCAAGTTTCGCAAAACAAAGGTTTCAATCAATCATTTGAGTTTAGAAAAATTAGAAAAGTATAGAATATAAGAATCAAATTCATATAAAGCCAGACGGTGATGTGGAATTTGAAAAATGCCAATTCAAAGACCATAACACTGTTTCTGTAAGATACGATCAATTTATCCTCACGTCATCAGCTTCACAAGTGACAAAAGTGGAAATTAAAATTTATAAAAACAAAAACGCCATATTGTAAGACTTTTTTTTTATTATTTATAGTTATTATTTTATTTTTATGTAATAATAATATTGTTAGTATTGTTAGTAAAACAATAAATAAATAAATAAATAAAAAACAGATGACAGTCATCAAATGAAACTCAAAACTTCCTAAAAATTAAGGATTTCATTTTGAGTTGTCATAAGATAACTTAAGTGATTATAAACCAACCAACATTAAAAGTAGATTTAACAAATAAAATAACATGATCCAGGTTTCGATTGGACAAGACGTTCATTTACAAATGATTTGGAAATAATTGTTATTTCATTTTATTTTAATTGTTAAATACACTAAAACCTCGTTAAATCGTCACTCAAGGGATCATACATTTTTGACGACTTAAGCGGATTGACGACTTAGGCGGAGTGGGCATTTTTGAAAAAAAAAAAAAAAAAAAAAAACCATAAAAATACACTGAAATACAATATTTTCAGGAATTGCTGTAGGATTCGGTGAGAAAAATAAGATTTTCAGAAATCAATATATGCAAAGGAATTAGTGGAAAATAAATAATAAAAAAAAAAAACACTTTTTATAGTTACCACATTTTAATCGTTTTAAAAGAAAGGCAATATCTGTCTTTGAAACGTTCCAGCCAACCATTGCTGCTGCCGAAATCTTCAATGTTCAACTCCTTAGCAATTTCCTGGCTTTTTCTTTGGAAATCACGGCAGAAATCGGCACATTTTGCAATTTCGCACGTTTTAGCCATCGAACTAAAACCTCGCCGATCTTTGCAGTCAGCTTCTTCAATTACTTGTTTCGATGAAAGAATATCGTTTAATGTAGTCCTGGGAATATGATGTTCTTTGGCAAAAGCTGTTTTCAAAACATTTGATTTTTCAAAAAGTGCAATTAATTTTATTTTTTTTAAAAAAAAGATACGAGGTAAGTTTTCGTTTCCCTGGCATGTTAAAAACGTAATCGAACCACGAAATTGCAAGAGGACAAATAGCCCTTACAACGGGAATTACTCGCTATGAATTGAAGTCACACTCAGGAGCGGTCAAGAAAAACGTCTACACTCGACAGAAGCGAGAAGTGTGTTTTGAATAATTAGCAGCCAGATTCCAAGAACCCAAACCCTCCGAAGGGATAGGAAAGGAATAAAGTGACAGGCATGGTCGAAAATTCCCCGTAAAGGCTTGGAACTTATGAAACTTATTACATTTTGACTACATATGGGACCTATAATGCTATTCTTTCAGTGCCAGCATTGACTAAGTATGGACTGATCCAGAGCAGACGAAAGAAGAAAAAAGACAAAGGTAGAAGGCGTTAGGATAGAAGATGGTGTTTCCTTCTTAAGTTGTTTCTTTTAACGGACCTCTTAATTTTATGTTTTATTTTTATTTTTTAACAAAATTCTTTATTTTTTTTAATGTTTTTATGTAATTTAAGAGAATTTGGAAATAATTATTTTAACTTTCTAATCATCAATTTTTTAATTATCTAATTTTTGGTTTTAATGGGTAATTTTCAAAAAATTTCTGCGTAAGGTTGGATAGGAAGTAAAAGAAATGAAATTATAAATAGGGGGATTTTAATATGTCACAAGTTAACATGTTATGTTTGATCCTGTTATTTCATTTTTTAGTTACCATAATATTTTTAGATAAGTAGAATATGGGAGAAAGAAGAGGTAATGAGCCGAGTCTTTATATATTAAGAAGTAAAGGATTACGGATTTAGGGGGGAGATAGGGAGAATGAAAGAAAGAAAAAAGTAATATTCTTCTGTTTCCTTCTTTCTCTTTTCATATTCTTGATTATTATGTTTTTAACATTGCTCCGATATTAAATTATTTAAGATATAATAATTTAATTATTTTAAGTTTGAGTGATTTTAAAGTTATGAAAATATAAATGCTTGAAAGAAATTTTTTTTTATTTATTATTAAGTAGAAGTGAATGAGGTGAGATAATAAAAATATTTAAATTATAAAAAGTCATGACGTTAGAGAATTAGAGACTCAAAAAAAATCACATGACTAGTGAGCGATGTCAGAGAGTCCGATGCCAGACGTTGAAGTGTGAAGTCCGCTGTGTTAGTGAAGATGGGAGATGTCCCTTGATCCAATGAGTAATATCGGAGTCATGCAGTCAAGAGAAGGTATGAGGTATGAACAAGTTAATTGAAACGACGAATGCGTTACGTCGAAAGGAATCGTTCAATACCGAGAAATTATGGATTGCAAGTTAGTAATCGACGAAGTGAGTTCCGTCGAAATGAATCACTAAATGAAAGTTTTAGTAAAAGAACTGAAGCGGCAATTAATTAGTAATGAAGATAATGCTTTTAACAAGATATCAGAATTACTGAAGATAGAATTAAATACGATAACTAGGTCGAGTGAAATTATTTAAGAAGGACTTACTACATTATTCCAAGGGGACAGTTATTGAATAATCCGAAGTTTCCTTAAGCAGTATTATTGTAGAACGTAATAAGGTGTCAAGAGTAAACGAACTATAAAGTATTCTAAAATAAATGGTAAAATAAAATTACCGAAGTATCTGAGAACATTAAGAAAATAGAATTATAATACATTAATCGAAAGAGATCAATGTTCGAAGACCGACTTATCCTGGACCCTGTATCGTGTGAAGGAACTGAAGTGGACTCGACTAAAGAAAACTAACTATAGAAAGCTGAGTGGTGTGAACCAAAAGCATAAGGAAATACTAAATATTTCTAAGAGTAGAAGACCTAGAAGCAAGAAGGCATTTAGGCGTCGTTTACCTGGAACAAAGTAAAGAAATATAAAGAACTACAACTCGAAGGTATTAACTACCGAAGTAGTTACTCAAGAAAGAAAAAAAAAAATTTTATTCTACTAAAGAGAACTCATATGTTTAGAGAATTCAAGTCTATGAAGGCATTTGATAATTATTTGCAACAAGCAAATCTGATAAAGAAGTTTCGTAAATGATACGGACTTTAAGTTATTATTAATTGAATTACAGTAAAGTTAAAGAAGATAACCAACGGGTTATAAGTTAAAGTTCAGTGCGCAGCTGTTTGTATTTTCCAAAGGATATGTGGAAATACATCGTATGGCGAAGAAGAGAATCGTCATATTTAAAGTGTGATTCACAGTGCATTAGGAATTAAATTAGTGTTAGTGATTATATGTGAATCATATTAAGTGCAACAGTACAACGCCGTGTTTTAATTGATCCAAGAAGTAGGATACCCCAAAGGGATCAACGCAGGTGACAGCTGAAGTTACAACGTTATTATAAGTACTTTAATTTTATTATTTTCCCTTTTGGATGGGCCAAGATAGTGCAGTGAGAAATAATCAACATGCTATTGTTCCATACTGATATTGGAATGGATTCATATTAATCTTCTTAAGATAAGAAGTGTAACTATAAAGTATGTATTAGGTGAAAAGTCATTATCTTTATATCACATGGTGATAAAGAAGTCATTATTAATTTATAATAGCATGCAAGTGATAAGGCGTTATCTTAAATGATATTAAAAGTAAATTATATGATTTAAGTGAAATAGTGAACTATGAGTTGTTGCATTATAAGTGTGTGAACTAAGAGATTAATAGAGAATTGCTTTGATGAATAAAGTGAAGTAAATCATTTAGTGATAGGAAAACTAGATAGAAAGTATAGCATTGAAAGAATGTTTAATATACGTGATTAGTAAGTGTATAACAGTGTATCTTAAGTTAATGAACTTTAGGATATATGAAAGAAGACACCAGAGACTAAGTAATACTATTGTACAAAGGTGTATTGTATCCAAGAATTTTTAAAAGAATACCAAAATAAATTTTACATGAAATTTATAACGTTCTGCCTAATTTTATTGTATACACCTCTGCTTAATAGTAGGGTTCTGCGTAAGTACACAGTAAACATCACTATCATTGTAAGTGTTAACGCATCACAAGAAATTCTAATTTTATGTACATTATCATTATTTTAAAATTTAAAATAGTAAAAAAATTTTTGAGAGTAAAATTAATTTTCCGCCCTTTGATCTAGTTTGTAAGTTTTGTAATATTTTAGTGCTGCTAATTTATTTTATTTGATATAGGTTCTTTACTGATATGTTTTAACTTGTGTTATTAGTTTTATTTTTTTATATTTTTATTTTTGTGTAAAACGATAACTATTGATGGACGTTGAGGGTTCCAATCGTTATCCAGCATCAAATTCACCGCAGCGCTCCTGTGACGTGGCCGCATGCGGACATCACTTCAACCATTTGAATTTTTGTATAAATTGACCTTCGTTTTATTTAATTGTTCTTATCACTTGAGGAGGCCGTTTCTTGACGGCGAAACGTCGTGGTTTTTGTATTTATTTTTTAAAATTAAATTGTTTTGTCACTTAGTCAGGTGTATGGCTTTATTTTCAAATTCAAGAATTTCTTTTTATTGGCATTAATTTTCATCCGTACCACAAGTTCATCAATCTACTATTTTTCGTAGTGAAGAAATACATCTTACTACTGTTCTTGAATTATCAGACTAACTTTGCCCTACCAATAGTTATAACCAAAAAATTCAGGAATTTTTGTGGAATCTGAAGTGTGGTCTTCAATTTCTCAACTTTAATTTTATCAACATTAAATAAAGAATTGATATTCTTCAGCGAATTATAACAACAAC
>JAFIDM010078947.1:820-30554 GCA_023159025.1 Thereuonema tuberculata | reverse complement strand
TCCTAGCAATTTCCGCCCTATTACATGCTTCCAACAACATCTAAATTATTAACAGATAATCTAGCAAACTCAATTTATGACTATCAGGCAAAAAATTCCTTCTACCCAATTGAACAAAAAGGAAATTTTAAAAACTCACGTGGAACCAAGGATCAGTTATTAATTGATAAAATGATTCTCCAAAATTTAAAAAGACGCAAAACTAATCTATGTATGGCCTGGATTCAGCATAAGAAAGGTTTTGACTCACTGCCACTCAGTTGAATACAAAAATCCTTGGAAATTTTTGGGGTCAGTTAAAACATCAGAAATCTCTTGAAAGACGCCATGAAATTTTGGAAAACAACTTTATAATCAAATGGACAAGAACTTGGGTAGTGAAAATTATAAGGAAAATCAAAAAAGGAAATTACATTCCTGGTCGACACAGTTTGGATTTTTAGTAAAAAAATCAAAATGGAATTTGAACAAATGTGCAACACTAAACAAGAAGCAAGAAAAAGTTGAAGAAACTGAGGGGATAATACTTGAAAATGGGAACACCATCAGGTCCGTTAACATTGATAGTGCAGTCGACAGGTAGTTTTAGGTGGCAAAAGGGCGGAAGTTAATGAAACTTTGGGATGTTGTTCAGAAACGGTTAATTAACATTTTCTCAAGTTTTTGACCTCTTGGACCCTGCGCGAAAATAGGGGGGGAGGGAAGCTGCCAAAATTTCGACCTTTCTCCGGTTTTTCCTCAATAACTTTTTTTTTCTTACATCCTATGGCAAAAGCATCCCTATACTATTTTGTAGAACGTTAAATTTCCTACAATTTTCAATATTCAAACATGTTTCTATGTTATTTCGTTATCGAGATATTGCGCTTCGAAAAAAATGTCATTTTTCAAAATTCGCAAAAAAATGCCCAAAAATGCAGAATTTCATCTTGTTTCTTCTGTTATACCTGAATTATGATGAAATTTTGTTGTAATTATGGTTCCTAATTACAATCACTAACTTTGGACATCCACCCAACCCCACCCCCGCTCCCCCCTTTCCCCACCCAAATCCAATTCACAAAAGCTAATTTTCTTCTATGATGGAAGCCAACCATATTCACATCCTGTTGTTATTGATATTATTAATTTTTCGGATCGATACCCCCCCCCCAACTACAAAATTATCCCAGGGCATGTTTAAAAAAAAGACGTAGTCCTTTCGTGGAAGAAATTAATGAAATTAACAATATTAAGGTATTCACAAGGCATACATTATATTGAGGAATAGAGATATTATTATTGAAAGGTACTCATATATACATGTACATATCATACATGTACATGTATACATGTTTGTACTCATTACAGTTCATGTCGGGATTTCTTAGCCGTTGATTCTACTTCTAACAACTCGTCGTCCTCCTAAGCGATCAAGCTGTCAATGACGTCCTCACCATCATCGTATTCATCTACTATGTCGGGTGAGTCCTCCATGTTCAAATCATTTGCGGTGGCGATTTCGCAGGAGTGGCCTGTGCAGTGCTTGCACATTGATGAGCACCGGAGACCTGCTTTCTTGCAGCTGCAAGCTCCGGTGCTACAGCCTTTGCTGCACTTGCAGGAAACAATCTGGAGGATGTCATCCGGCACAGCATTTCTGGTTGTGGGGAATGGTATTACCCCTCGCATGGTTAGCATCCAGCCCCAAACTGATGAGAGAAGTTCATTGCCTAACCACGCCTGTACTTGATGGTAAGTGCGGAGGGAGTGGTACTTGGCAGCGTCCCTTGTTGGTGGTAGGCGGGCTAGTCGCAATTTAGCCTTCGTCACTGGTCATGTGAATAATTGGTACCGCAGGTCGTTGAGATTGTCATTGTTAATGTCGCCTCCATAAACTGCTACCAGGAACTATTCTCCTGAGTCGCTGATCTGCCGAGGAGTAGCGTTTGGTGTGAAAACGGAGCCACTGCTGCAAAGACGGAAGTATTCTTCATGTAGGTGCTGCAAATTTTGTTCTTCCCCAATCCATACTGTGCTGACGTGGTATCACAACCACTCACTGCGTGGAGGAAAAGTATGTCCATGGGGAGAAAGGAGCAGGAACTTGGCGAGTAGAGGACACTGGGACCACTGCCTCTTCCACTTTTCTGAAGATAGATGTTCTTTGTGGACATACCTGTCAACAATGCTGTCAACAGAATAAGTATGTCCACATCTTCAGCAGTAATGATGACGCTGTCGAATTCGCTGGCCTTGGATATGGCGGTGTTGACGATCATCACGTCGGCGTCCTCATATGCCTGCTTCACTTCGATGCTAGCATCCGCCATTCGTGTCATCAACATCGAAATGAATGCGCTCTTATTGTGATCGTTTGCCAAGAACTTTTCTTGTGCTATGGTCACCATGGTAGATGAAGAGAACATGACTTTGGTTGTTAATTGTAATGCAGAACGGCGAGATCGTTCTGCGGCTTTGGGGCTTTGATAGCCGGCGTTAGTGGGGTATCCATCAAATACAATAATCACATTGCTACCAAAGTGTCTCTACACGTAGTTGATGTACGTAGAGCATAGCATCTCGAATGTGATTGTGGGAGTTTTGTTCCACACCACTTAGTATATAGCAGGTATCCACCAACAATCACGTTATATTTCCTGTTGCCAAGGTTGACTTCCTCTATGGGAGTGAAGAGTGAGTACATTGCAGACTTTGTTCCGTTGCGCTTTCTATCCTCATTGAAGAGTGACATGGGGAAGGGTGCGAGTTCAATCTTGAAGAGTTCTTTCAGATCTGCTTCAGATTTTTTGGCTATGCAGACACGCTGGAAGAGAGTGAGAGGATCTACAGTGAATTTTCAACGAGCAGGCAACGGAAGCGAGAGTCACGACCTTATCCTTCCGTTTCGGTTTCAATTCTTCAAAATTTCCCCCCCACCACTTTCCTCATGCATGATATGCCTATTTCTCGTGCTAAGTGACAGTTCACTTCGCCATGACCAATGATTCTTGTGCTCAGAGATACTATTGCCTCGATGTGAAGGAATGGGGGTGTTCAGTGAACATGCGCGCAGTTTCCCAATGTCCGTGTTGTTTCTCACTACTCGGGTTGGTATCATGTCCACATGCTGTTTAGATGTCTCTGACCGAACATCAGCGAACAATTCTATATGTTCACAAATGCTTTGAAGGCACAGCATGCCCAATGTCCATCTAGCAAGCACAGAAACACTTACATCGCGTCCACAAGTGAGTCCTCCATAGCTTTTCATAGAAATTGTGAAAATTGTAGAAAGTAAGTCGACAATGTAATATTGTGGTGGTGTGAAACCGGGATGTCGGAAGCCTTACTTACATACCACAGGTACCTATGACCCAGCAGCTCTGGGATAATTTTGTAGTTGAAGGTGGGGGGGGGGGGTAATCGATCCGAAAAGTTACTAATATCAATAACAACATGATGTGAATATTATTGGCTTCCATCAGAGAAGAAAATCAGCTTTTGTGAATTGGGGTTGGGTGGGGAAAGGGGGGAGCAGGGGTGGGGTTGGGTGGATGTCCAAAGTTAGTGATTGTAACCAGGAACCATAATTACAACAAAATTTCATCATAATTCAGGTATAACAGAAGAATGCATTTTTGGGCATTTTTTGGCGAATTTTGAAAATGACATTTTTTTCGAAGCGCAATATCTCGATAACGAATTAACATAGAAACATGTTTGAATAGTGGAAATTGTAGGAAATTTAAACAAAAATAGTATAGGGATGCTTTTGCCGTAGGTCAGAAGGAAAAAAAGTTATTAAGGAAAAACCGGAGAAAGGTCGAAATTTTGGCAGTTTTCCTCCCCTCCCTCTTTTCGCACAGGGTCCTCGAGGTCAAAAACTTGAGAAAATGTTAATTAACCGTTCCTGAACAACATCCCAAAGTTTCATTAACTTCCGACCTTTTTCCATCTAACCCCACTTTTTTCTACCTGTCGACTGGACTATGAAGATTCTTATAAATATCGAGTGAAATATTAAATGCTCAAGTCAAAAAGAAATTAAGCTTTGAATACGGAAAAGGAGTCTGTAAAGTTTTAAAATCAAAGCTTAATGGTGGCAATATTATCAAAGCCAGAAATTCTTGGACAGATCCTGTAATTAGATACACTGCAGGAATCTTTGACTGGACACAAGCTGACTTGAATACATTAGACAGGAAAACCCGAAAATTAATGACTTTGCACCAAGCTCTCCATCCTAAAAGTGATGTTGATAGACTATATCGTCCAAGGAAAGAGGTGGTAATGGACTTCTTCAATCAAGCAAACTGTTGAAGAGGAAAAACAAGGTTTAAATAATTATGTAGGAAAATGGAATAGAAAGATGCTGATTGAAATTTGTAAGGAAAATATCAGGGTCGAAACTGGATTACAAAACCGAAATCATATAACAACTATTTGATAGCTGGAAAAGAAGCCACTCAATGGGCAACATATAAAACAAATTAAG
Organism: Thereuonema tuberculata; assembly: GCA_023159025.1. Taxonomy (NCBI): domain Eukaryota; kingdom Metazoa; phylum Arthropoda; class Chilopoda; order Scutigeromorpha; family Scutigeridae; genus Thereuonema; species Thereuonema tuberculata. Next base: position 26,077 of record JAFIDM010078947.1, on the reverse strand, counting down.
GGAAAAATTGACATATCAAGAAACGGGCAATGGCTTCAAAATGGCTACATTAAGAAAGAAACCGCAGGGTTAATATTTGCTGCTCAAGAACAAGCTTTATTAACTAATGTGATGAAAACCAGAATACAACACTTGAGCAACGACATTAAATGCAGATTATGAAAAGAAAAAGATGAAACTATTAATCATCTTATTCGAGGTTGCATCAAAATTGCTCAAACTGACCGCAAAAGGCGTCATAGTAATGTAGCCAGTATTATCCATTGGAATCTAGGCAAAAAATATCAATTTCCAGTTTCCAAAAACTTGTGGGAACATACTATCAAAAAAGTGTTAGACAATGTTGAGGTCAAATCGTTTGAGATTTCTGAATACAAACTGACCGTTATTCGGATCACAGCACACCCCATAAGAATAGTAGAAAAGAAATGTTTTTTTTAATAGATGTGGCTATACCTGGAGATGGACGAATAGTTGAGAATGAACAGGAAAAGATCACAAGATGTAGGTATCTAACAATTGAAATTTCCCTGTTATAGAACAAACGTACCACTGTGAAATTTATGGTTATTGGTGCCCTTGGTGCCATATCAAAGAAATTGCAAAATACATTAATAGTTTAGAACTTTCCAATATTTCAGTAACAGACCTGCAAAAAAACATCACTGCTAGGCGCAACTTATATTTACGAAGATATTTTAGAAAGATATTCTTTGGTCTCTGGGTGAGGGTTGAGTTGCTTAATTACATCAGTCAAAGACGTTATGCTTACATTTTTTTGTCTTGTACTGTGTCTTATGTTTATAAAATAATAATAATAATAATAATAAAGATATTCAAGCACATAAAAACTCGCCCCTCACACTCAAACCATCATAACCAGGTTCAGGAATATCTCGACACACTAAAACAAAAACTGAGTGCACTTGCAAAAAGATTACAAAGATACAAACAGTGCACTCTACGCAAACAACAGAACAATACTTTCCAATACAATGAGAAAAATTCTACAGATCCCTTTCATCTCCATCCACTGCACCCAACACAAACACACCCACCAGCGAGGCATTACATGAATACTGGTCGTCTCTGTGGTCCAACCCCATCCCCCACAATGACAAAGCACCATGGATCACAGATGAAGAACAACTCGCTGAACACTTACCCTTCATGCCCTTCCATGATATTACTCTCGCAGACATACAGACAGCACTAAAACATGCACACAACTGGAAGGCTCCTGGTGCAGACGGCGTTCAGAACTTCTGGATCAAGAGGTTCACGTCCCTGCATGGGAAGCTAGCTGTTCCACTCACTGACATAATCCAACACCCAGAACATATGCCTCTTTTCCTCACACAGGGTGTCACTTACCTACAGAGCAAGAACACTGAAACAGCACACCCTGCAAATTACCGTCCAATCACTTGCCTCCCCACACTTTACAAACTCCTCACCTCCTGCCTTACAGACAAAATTTACACACACATCGAGACAGATAACATTCTTTCCGAACAGCAGAAGGGCTGTCGCAGAAATTCTCAGGGTTGTAAGGAGCAACTCCTTATTGACTCTGTAATCCTGCGCCAGGCGCGCGCGAAGAATAGGAACTTACACATCGCGTACATCGACTACAAGAAGGCATTTGACTCAGTCCCCCATTCCTAGCTTTTGCACACTCTTCAACTCTACAAAGTACACCCCAAGATCACGGCATTCTTAGATGCCACGATGAAGAGTTGGAACACAACATTACACCTACGCACCTCCAACACCTCCATCACTACAGTCCCCATTCCCATAAGGAGAGGTATTTTCCAGGGAGATTCCTTGAGTCCTCTTTGGTTCTGCCTCGCCTTGAATCCATTAAGCCACATGCTAAACAACACAAAACACGGTTATAGGCTTACCTCAGGCACTCTGACACCATACAAAATCACACACTTACTCTACTTGGATGATATTAAACTCTACGCCACAAACAACGCAAAACTTACTAATTTACTACAAGTCACAACACAGTTCACCAAAGACATTGGGATGGAATTTGGAATCGACAAATGCCGCAAGCTACATATAACGCGCGGGAAGACTACGAATTTGGAGGATTTTGAACTGGACCATGGGTTGGTCATCCAATCCATTGAAGAGGGAGAGACCTACAAGTATCTGGACTTCCAGCAAGTGCACATCATTGACTATGCAAACATCAAAAACGCACTTTAAGAACACATACCATGCTGGCGTTCATAGCATCCTGAAAACACAACTCAACGCCAAAAATAAAATTAATGCCATCAACTCTTTTGCCATCTCCACACTAATATATTGGTCCTGCATAATTCCATCGACAAACACAGAACTCGAAGGGCTGCAACGTACAATGCACACTGCATTCTTTTGCACAGACAAAACCACAATCACAACAGACCTGACATCACACTTGTTGATAAGGTCAACAGACAGATCTATCTCATTGATATTTCAGTGCCTATCAGCTAGAATATGCAGAAAAATCACGCAGACAAGATCAGTAAATAGGCCGATCTAGCACATGAGCACCAGAAGCAGCCGAGGCAGGACCGGGTACATGTTGTACCCATCGTCTTGTCCGTCACTTGTCTGGTCTTCACACATTGCACCACAGCCTCAGCACACAAAAGAGAGCAGGATTTCACAAAAATCCCTTTTGCACAACTCCAGAAGTCTGTAATACTCAACACGATACGCATAGTTAAAAATTTATGGACCCAACCTCACATCCTTAATAATTCTTCCACACTTTTTTTTTTACACTTGGCAATATGTGCCTTGGTCCTTGACCCTCAATATTGTCTTTGCTGGGGAAACCCATGGTTTTAAACTGTTATATAACAATAATATTAATAATGATTAGCAAACTACCGTCTAATCACTTGCATCCCCACACTTTACAACCTCCTTACATCCTGTCTTGCAGACAAAATCTACACACATGCCGAAACAAATAAAATCCTTTCCGAAGAGCAGATGGGCTGTTCTAGGAATTCCCAGGGTTGTAAAGAGCAACTCCTTATTCATTCTGGAATCTTGTGCCAGGCACACACGAAGAATAGGACTTAGACATGGCGTACATCGACTAGAAGAAGGCATTTGACTCAGTCCCTCATTCCTGGCTCCTACATACTCTTCATCTCTACAAGATACATCCAAAGATCACGGCATTCCTGGATGTCGCGATGAAGAGTTGGAACACAACATTAAAGCTATGCACCTCCAACAGCTCCATCACTACAGATCCCGTTCCCATAAAGACAGGTATTTTCCCGGGAGACTCCATGAGCCCTCTTTGATTCTGCCTCGCCTTTAATCCATTAAGCCACATGCTAGACAACACAAAACGCGGTTATGTTTATGTTTACAGAAATAAGCATAACAAAATTTTTAAAAAGTTAGTCAGTCATTTTAGTAAGATAGTTCGGGAATAAGTTTCGATGGATATCAGGGATGCAGAGCAAATGCATATGAGTATTTCATCATTTGGACTAGACAGCAATCAAATTTTAAATTGTTTGCTAAACTTATCCAGCCGTTTTAATATGCTGCGCATAACAGACCAAAGGACGAAAATAATACAAGAAAACTGAACAGATGGACAAAGAACAATATTCAAGTAAAAATATAAACTTTACATTCTAATGTCAATTATATGAATTATGTAAAACATGCCATATAATTATGTAAAATTAAAATTATCTTACGAAAAGATTATTTATATTCATAATATTGAATATACAGTATTATTGTAGGAATTTATAATTTTATGAGCAGGACGGAAAGTCACAATTTTCCCTTTTTATAAATTAGCTATAAACAAGGGAGGGAAAGGGATTAGAAAACCAATCACAATGCTTTGCAACCTCTTCTGATAAGAAAATATCATTAAAAAAATATATCAGAAAAAAAAGTTTATTGTGATCATTGGAAAAGTTGTAGAGCTGCATTATAAATGTGATTGTTGCGAATGTGAAAGACGCAATTGTTGCGATTGTTGTGCTTAATGATAATTTAATGAGATTTTAATATTATCTAAATGAGCTTTTAATCCTACTTGCCTAAGTGACAGACAAAACGGGAATAAAAGTCTGCTGATCTTATCAGAACACTAAAACTTACATTACTTTGATTTTTTTTAAAACTTATATATAAAACGAAAATTCAAGAAATTCTAAGATCCTAGAATCGTATAGTTATTGTTATAAATGCAAGAATATAATATCGTGATATAAAAAGAAATAAAAACGCACATGAATAGAAACCACTGAGATGGTTTTGGATTTTTAGTTTCCGGGAATTCAAGACAGTTTCAGGCTTATTAGTCATCATCAATTGAATTTACCCAATATCTACAGCTCAGTGAAAGTAACAAAATATCAACAAAAGACAAGTAAACAAAACAATGGCCCTTGATGTAGAAAGCATTAACAAGAAAATTAAAAATAAAGAAGGGTAAAATATTACTCCCTCGCTAGTAACCACTAGCTTAGAAGGGATTTGACTATAAATAACACAAATGATTATTAGGAAAATTTAACGTGCTTGGAACAAATATGTTGGCATAAAAATGGATAAAAACGCACAATAGCAATACAAATTTCATTATCTAAATATATTACTAACAACTGCGCAGGAAAATGGACGTTACTGATTGCTCAAAAGAAGATTTCATTTTGATAACATTAGCCAACTGTATTGTTATACAAAAAAAGGAAACGTAAGTTACTCACAACAATAATTGAGAACAAAATCTTATTCACCTACTTCCAAGTCTTTATTACAGTATTACAATCGGCTGAAATATTGTCGATCTTCTTCAGATAAAACTTTTTTCTACATTTTTGCAAAATTCAAAATAACAAGTAACAGCCCTTACATTCCTTAATTGTTACAACAACATGGCGTGAAAGAATACAACACATTGTAGCTAACATTCCATGAACTTTTGTAAATTTTTTGTATTTTGCTTGAACAAATTCACTAAACAATCATTAACTTTCGTCCCTCTATCTTTGCTTATACATTTGAAACTTCTAATACCGTAATTATTGACTCAACTATAATTCTTTGATTACTTTGAATATTGTAAAAGATTTCCATTATTCCAAACCCATTTACTATGTAAGTACCGTAAGGACGTTAAGGCTATAATACTGAAACAGATAAGAGCATTAAAAATAACAACCGAAATGTATCAGATTGGGCCGATCATTGCCTAGAAATTCAATACAATCCGAATCCTATAACAGAAATAATCTGCAGAATCAAATGAAAGAATTATAGGTGGGACAATCATACTATTAACAGGCAAAAAACGGAAGTTCGTTTGTCACCAAATTGATGAGCTGGGGGAGTCGGAGAGGGAATATTATAATATTTTAAAGTGTATTTTTTAATTTTGTTAGTTTATTTTTAATTTTAGAAATACACTAACAAATGTGTTTTTGAAAAGAAAAATTAGTTGATTTAATGTTACAATTCCTACGCCCCTGTAAAGCATTGTGAGTACTCTCTCATAGGCTCAATTTGGAGGAGCCTATTATTTTATAGCAGGAGGTTAACTTTTTTCGCCGAAAGTGCCAGGAAAGCATGTTGGTATTAAAAAATCAAATTAAATTCATATAACGATGGTCTTTCGGGCAGCGCTGTGGCGCTATACAATTGGTATAGCACAAATTCAGCAAATAAATATAGGAAGAATTCCAGTATTGGTTAAGGTAAATTTTAAAAGTCATCTCCAAACAAGTGTCTAAGGAAAACTTTATGAACGATTAAAATTGAACAATAATAATGTGTATACACAAAATAGCGTGTACCAAGAGATTTTTTAGAATTAAATAATTCATCAATCTATATGTTGAAAAAATAGTATTAAAAATTTTCAGTTCTTTGTATTCATCAATCAACTATCAAGTAATGTTCAATAAGGAAAAGCATGAAATTATAACCATCATGTTAAAAATGTGACGGAGACATGAGAATGATAGCTTGTTTTGAAGGTGTCGGTAATAAATGACAAAATCTGTAAGTAGAATTTGTATTGAATGTACAAATATCGGCTACAAATAGATCGAAAGCACCAGGGTAAAAATGAATATTTTATTCCTTTTAAAACTGAGCTTAGAACATCTTTTTCAATCTTATGTTTTTGAAAAATTGCACGGTATTCCAAAAATATGGAATTTGTTTTTACTTCCATGAATATTTCACGGGTTGCAACTAGTGATTAATGAAAGTTTTAAATGTATCAATAAAGATAGATGGATGAACATTATTGATTGTTTAGTGAATTTGTTGAAACTAAACATAAAAATTGTACAAAACTTCATGTAATATTTGCTGCTTACCATGTATTACCTTCCTTTACACCCTATTATTATCGAGCCATTTGGGAGCTATTGTGATAGCTATTATGTCCATGTTCTGTCCGTCCATGTCCACCCCTAACAACTCCTTAATAATGAAAGGTCGGACCGACAAAAGGATTTCACCATCGTGTTCAGAAACCCTAACACCGTATAAATAGGGTATTTTCAGGGGCCAACGCCCCCATATTTTGATATTGTTGCCATTGATATTTGATATTGTTGCCATTGTACCTTCTTAAGAACTCTCTAACGGAAGGTCGGATCGACAAACGGATTTCGTCAACTTGTTCAGAGGCCCAAACAACATAGGAAAAGGGTATTTTTAGGGGTCAATGCCCCCCACCCCTCGCCCGTTCGAGATATTTGGCATTGTTTTCATTGAATTTCCCATATTAGCTTAAATGTCAGAAATGCGACCATCCTGTTTCAGTTGTCAGCTATCGATAAGTTAAATGGTTGAATGTCTGTTTAAATCCCAGTATCAATTTTTTCCCCTTTTCATTTCTTTGAATCTTTTTCTCTCTTCACTTTCTGTCCGTGAGGATTTTTAGTGGTCCCTTTCTTACAGCTTGTCTGTAAAAAAAAAGGGAACTTGGTAATATGATTGCTGGATGTGACACTCAAAAAGTGTTAAGCTTGCTATAGGTCACACTCGGCCAAACAATTAGAGATATTAGAATGAAATTTTCACCATTGTGTTCAACATCAAAAAGTAGGTGACCACATCCCAAAAATCAAACTTCTAGGACCACTCCCTGACCCTTCAAAGCGTTTTCTGTCTTTTAAAAACGTCTTTAAATCAAAGAAAACGCCTTGGGGGAGGGGTCAGGGAGTGGTCCTGGACATCTGATTTTTTTGGGATGTGGTCACCTACATTTTGTTGCTGAACACAATGGTGAAGGTTTCATTCTAATATTTCTAATCGTTTCGCCACTACAGAGTGTGACATCCCCTATGTTAGCGGCCCCTAGATTACAGCTTGCCTATAAAATATAGGGCACCAAAACCTTCACTATTGTGTTCAGCATCAAAACGTTGGTGACCATATCCAAAAAAATCAGACCTCTACGACCACTCCCTGACCGGAAGTTTGGGGGGCTGAAAAATGATCGCTTCCGATAAAATTTTGTTTATAATATTTTCTTATAAAATTGTGTATATTATGGGGCCGCTTTACTTTTGACACTAAATGCATTAATTATCTTTTTTTTTTTATTTTTCTTTCTTATTTTTCTAATGTTTTCTTTATTTTTTTCCTAACTTTATTTTAAGTTTTCGTTTGTTAATGTACTTCCTTTTTAGCGGCCCCAAGGTTACAATTTGCATGTAAAACAGAGGGGACCTCTCTTATTTTATGCTTGCAGGATATCATTCTGTAGTGCAGAATGAGAGACTTTATTAAATATAATAGGCTACAGAATGGATGAAAATCAAGTAAAGCATTCCCAGACTATGGGTCAATCGAAGACAATCCTTCACTTGATATGATTTGGAGAGGCATGACTGGTATCGAACGTAGGAAGCTAACCCATGTACAAATCGCAAATGAACACCGGGAAGGTTTAGACGCAAGCACTTTTCCCATTTTTTTACAGAACTCGTATCATAACAAGGGGGAACCTACGCTTATCACTGTCTTATCTGTAGGGTGAAGGTCTGAATCGTCCGTAAGATTAGAGACATGAGGGGCAATTGAGGAAACCTAAGTGCTTGAGTGATGTACTGGGCAGAGTGCGCCGGCCAGCAACTCCGGCAGTCGAGGGGCAGAGAGATGAAGTTCAATCTTGTTTCCGTGATACCGACGAAAGCAGGAGCCGCCAATGGATACTGCCGAGGACTCGCCAACTTCCCCTCGAGGAAATCAAAAAGAAAGAAATAAAAGAGATTTAATTCTGAAGGAAGGAAAGGAGAGAAAGGGATTGTGTCAATGATTAAAAGCTAGGGGGCGTCAATGGCAATATGAAATTCAATATCACTTTAATATTTTATGAAATAAAATGCCTCCAAAACACAGAATGAAAAAAAAATCTAGAAATAAACTCGCAGATAGCACTCTAGAAACTTTAAAAATATTTTTGAAATCTGAACATATTATTTTCTTAAGAAATGGAACATGAAAACTTAAAAAAATTATTATGCAACAATTTGTACAAAATAAAAATTAATAAAATAATAAATAGAGAATTCAGAGAATGCAGAACATTCCAATTAACATCTTGTTTCTTTTAATGCAGCTTTACTAATTAAATAAGATATGTTTTAATGTACTTAAAATCTGCTGTCTTATTGACGTGAAAGAAAACTTTGCAAAATATCAGTCGATATATTTAAGTAAGTCTTAAACACTTAAATGCCCACCATTTCTTATATAAAAATACGAAATTTTGTAAGACGTCTTCACCGTGTACAACTGTTGGCAGCAATGGTCCCAGAAAGGCTCTGCTTCCACACGACCGGCGTCCGGGTCTCTCCCGATCCACTGGAGAAAGAAAAGATCGGTGCATTCGCTGTCTGACCCTGGATGATCCCAGGGTGTTTCCAGCGGAAATTCGATCAGCAAAGAGATCCGGCATTCTGAACTGTTCTGAACCTCAAGCACTGTTCTGTATCATCTACTGGAGATTGGCCTCCGCTCTAAATGTCCAATGGCTTGTGTGTCGCTCTCTCCTGCCCACGATTAACATTCGTATTGAGTGGTGTCACACAAGAGCCCATTTGGAGGACAGAATGGAACTATCTGATATTAACGGACGAGAACCGTTACTGTCTCGGTACCAGTGATGTTCGTACGTGGGTCGGAAGAAAGTCTGGTGAACGTTTGTTAGCAAACAGTATCTTTCGGACCTATCGGACCATCCAGAGATATTATAGTCTGGAGAGGGATTTCATATGATAACAGACCTTCCAACCCTTGTAGCTATCGTTAACACCATGACGGCGAACGTTGGCATCAGAATGGTGATCGAACCTGTTTCTGCCATTCCTAAACTGTATTGAGGGCACCTGTTTCAACAGGATAACGCTGGTCCCTACATCGGAAGTGCAACCTTACATACTCTTCGAGATGTGAATGTGTTAAGGTATCAGGCAACATCGTCATATCTTTCCTCAATAAAACTTGTGTGTAACTTTATTGGAGGACAGATCGGGCTCATCTAAGCCAGCAACGACCATTGCCGATCTGAGCAAACAGGACAGCAGGCGTGAAACAGTTCCATGATTGGATGCCTGTGCGTGGCGGCGCCTGTTTTGTGGGTACTGAGGAAGACGATGTTCAACTTTCATATGACGTTGCTATGCACATAATATAAGTTGTGACACTGACGCTGGTATCAATGTAATAACTAATGTTGACAATATTTCTCCGTGTAATTTTCATTCACTTTGCATAACTTCATTTTGGTGTGTTGGGATTTCCATTTTCGTCTTCGCAAGTGAGGTATTCGTTTTATAATAACTTCATCATTTTAATGATTAAAAAACTAAAATTTTCCCAATTTAAGTATTCAAATAAATTTTAACATAACGTTTAGTTTAATAGTAAATTGAAATTGTTATTATTCAGTTAAAATTGAAAGGACCTACTTCCAACTGTATTTTCTATTATTTTAAATGATGTAGTTTATATAACTTTTAGAACGAATTTAATTATAATTAATTCATTTATTTAATGATGCATTAAATTTCAAAATAATGATTAAACGTTAGCAGCTGTAATAAGGGTTTAAATTAAGAATTTTTCATAACTTTTTAAAACATTATTTCTACAACAAATTAATTCTTTAACTTTTATTTATTCCAGCCAACAGTGCATTTAATATCTGGAAAGGATTGATTCACTATATAGAATTCCACCACAATAATTAACTAGGATAAGGCAGTGACATATGTTTCAATGTCATTCTTTTATCATTACGAATTCTGATGGATTCAAAAGAGGAGTAAAAGCTCATTATATCAAGTGTAGAGGTTCTCCTTGAGTGAAGCCTTTGAACATGAATAGGACAACAGATGTAAGTCAGATGGAAAGCAAGTCTTTGAATAATGCTGTAAGTATCAGCATTCCAGGAACTGTAAATGCTGAACGGTCTGCTCTGAGAGACCAAGAACAGTCCCTAAAAGATAAGCACAGAAGGGAATTTGTTACTAAGACTGCGTGCAATTCAAGTGTTAGAAAAGATAGTCAACTTAAAATTCCAAAGTTTAATTCAAAGAATCCTGACTTAGCTTCAGATGACAGACAAGAATGGAACAACATTACCAGCACACAAGGGGTGGATTCAATGAAAGTGGACATTTCTAATTTCCGTGCGATTGTAAGTAAAGAAACTTCGTTTGATAGAAAATTTTATTGCATAATGGCTTTGGTCTTCTGTGCTTTACTCTGTTTACTACAGATTTTGAAGTTCAGGAAACAATACTTCTATTTTGAAGTTTGAATTAAACCAGCAAAGAGAAATCAAATTGCCAGCTATCACTATCTGCAAGATGCCTAATTCATTTTACACTAGAGGCATGCCACAGGATGTATATTGGAATTCGTTTAGTAAAGTAAGAAAAAGTGAAATTTCAGTCGAGATCAAGGTAAGCTCTCTTTTGTTTCGTAAAATCTCTATGTTTTCTCTAACCTTTCAAAAATGAAAAAGTTTCTTTCATGTTTTTGCTCAATATTAAATTAAGATTGAACGGTTTTTTCTTATGGAATTCAAATATTCATTCATCACAAAAAAATTAAAATGGAAGCTTCATATAAACACAAATAATAATTGTTAAGGAATAAATCAGTTTTATCCAATTTTTTTTTTATTTTGGAAGGGCAATGGGACATTTTCAGGTTATCATTCTCAATATCCATTCTCTAATATTATTACTTCTAAATAAAATAAGAAAAGTTCAACAAAGGCAATGTCTTTTTCTAAACATTTTGTAAAATTTTCTTTTCCAGTATCCTACTGGAGTTAAACATTAATTTTAAAATGAGAAAAACTAAAATTTATTTATTCCTTTAATTAAGCTAGTGATAAGTTTTTAATTGATTGATGTACAAACAATTACATTTAAAATTTTATAGTTTTCGTAAACCAATCTCAAGAATTTCTTATACTTTTTTCATGACTACCCCATTTCTTGAGAGCAATATTATTCTTTTGAGAATAGAAACATAATCTAATTCTAAAATGATATCAAATAAAGTATGAAAGAAACTACAAAGCTTTTGAACCCCGAGCTATCACCGGCGAGGGTCTTTAGTACTTGTCAGCCAGACAAACTCCACTGTGACGGACTATAAAGGTGAGTTTTAAATGCCTTTCGGCGTTACGAGTCAAAAATAATAATTATTCTTTAGATAAATTAAACTTTAGATATGTTTGGTATTTTGTTTTTCTTTTTGGGTAGAAAATGTAGAATAGGAAGAAGAAGATACGAGAGGCCTCATCTATTTTTTTTTAACGATGTGAGAAATCCCAGAGTCTCGTATACAGTAATTTCGTCCACAGTCACATTAGTAACATGGTAATTAAAGCTTTTAGACAGTGTCAAAAGCAAAGCGGCCTCATAATATGCACAATTTTGTAAACACAATCAACTTATATAATTTGCTAATTTCGTCTGTCTGTCTGTATGTCTCTCTGTCTCTCTGTCTGTCTGTCTGTCTGTCTGTCAGGATGGCTGTAACTCGATATAATTAAGCTATTAAGATAGATCCAAGGTTCTCAATGGTACCATTGAATCAAGGGTACTCAAAGTGGATGAAATATTAGTTCATTTTGTCGTTCCATGTTGTTTCCATAAAATTTTAACTGAAATTCTTACAAAACATACGTTTAACCAAATAATTTTGTTATCATTGCGCCGATTTTAACCTTCATGCGCTCGCGCGGACGGCAAATTGGCCGTCATTTTGTAATTTTGCGCTGCTTTTTTCCCCAAACGACAAGAGCCGGGTGAGAGGGGCATGTATTCTCAAGTTAAGCCTTCCTCTGCTGGCTGCCAATGTAAAATAATGAAGTTAGTCGTTTTCGGAGACTCAGTTCTTATCCAAAGTCCAGGAAGTGAGTTGACGGCCAATCTGCCGTCAGTGCGAGCGGATACGCGAATTTTTCTAACGCCACAAAACTTAAAATGCAATTAAATGTTTCGTTGTTTTTCACTATAATTTCGCTTTTTATTTACTTTATAATACTTTAGATTGTGTTATGTTTATCTCTTCTTATTTCTTAGCAGTTTTTTAACCTTTCTTTCATCGTCTTTCTTTCTTTTGCTAGCGCCCTCTAGTGTCACACTTCCGCTCGCAACGACGGTAATTTGGCCGTCAATGATTTTTCACAATTTCCAGCAATTTCCTTCGATCAAATTGCATATTTTTGATATTTACGTTAGTAAATAGTGTCAAGTTAAGTTTAGTTCTAGTTAGCTTCTCAGCTAGTATTTTCATTTTTTTGTTTAAAAAAAAAATGTCATATCGTGATTTTAAGAGTACTAATTTTTTTTTAACAAAGATTACTCGTCAAAATTGAGCATACGATATTGTGTTTATGTTCATTTATCATGAATATCCAAAAGTATGCAATTTGATCGAAGGAAATTGTTGGAAATTGTGAAAAATCATTAACGGCCAAATTGCCGTCCATGCGAGCGGAAGTGTGACTCTAGAGGGCGCGAGCGCATGAAGGTTAAAGAAATTTATAAATAAAATTAGGTCTGTTACCCAAATAATACAAATTACATTGGAAGCCCTCGTTTTGTATTTATTATATAACTTCGAATTGAACATTACTTACTACAGAACTTGATTTTCAAGAACAAAGGTAATCTTTTCCTTATATTCTTCTTGGATGATTGCAGAAAAAGCTCCATCATTAACCAAAACCATAACAGAATTTCTGCCTGAAAATTTGAAGCAGGAAGTCGATTACATTCTTGAAACATAAAACCATTGAAACATAACAAAATATAACGAAAAATATTATAACGCTAAAAACGAAGAAATATAAAGAGATAAAAATTGAAATATATATTCTTTTTTAATTTTCAAACCATTCCGTACATGAATATAAGCTATGGAATGGTTTGATATATTTTCGTCAGCAAACGTAGATATGGTGGCATTAATATTTATAATTATCCACCAGTATTCTTTGCAATTGTTAAGTGAACATTTTTTCTTGTTAATGAAGTTTCTTGCTATGTGAAGTTTTTTTGTTTTGCTTCTTTTGTTGTGGACAACATTCTCTTAGGAAGCATCACCAAGTTCAACCATGGCAAAGTGTAGATTTAGATCCAATACAATGGGGATGGCGAATGGAAGGTGGCCTGTTGGTACTAATACCCACTCTCTTGGAACCAGCAACTGAACACATTCTTCACCACGTTTTATGCAACTGATGTGAACTGGAAATCTTGATGTGAACGAAAGTGTAACTGTCATCGTAGTGGACTGCCTTGCACTCACATGTGTAGCCATTGTTCAGGTCATGACTGCAGTAACCGCTCGGTCACACAAGTAGAAGACGATGAGTGTGATGCTTATGATTCTGTGGAAACAAAAGAATGTAGAGATATTGAACATAATGAATGCCACGTTGTTCAGGGTAGTAAATGCACCTTCTGCACAGCGACGTCGTCTACGCTAAAGGTAGCGAGTATGGTGTGGGGAAGAGAAGTGGGGTGAATGGATAATATATTTGTGGAATTATAAGTGCTTATGAATTTTAAAAATTAATTAAATAGTAAAATGTGAATTTAATATCACCAATAGCTATGGATATTGCCGTGAATGCTCTGGCTGTAATGAATGTCCTTTACCAGCCCTGTTAGTCAACAAACGTTCTTCTAAGATCTTCACTAGTACTCGGTTAATAAAAATTTATACAATAAAATAGCTGTAATACAGCATGTCAGTTACACAATTATGTATGCATACAACTGTAAGTATAACAATGAGTATAATATAAGTTGATAGTCGCGACATCCAGCTCCTCATTGCGCCACTTTATGGGCGTGCAGCGTATAATCTTACTCTAATCAAGTTTATCTCCTTACACATAAAACTACTGGAAGTATCGCATTGGCGGACATTTGGTTTCTCCCAAATTCAACCTTGGATTAATGGGGAGAGGGGGCTGGACTTTTGTATTCAAGGGAAACAACCCTCCTATAGAAGTTTAAATATTTTCAATGCCCAGGTTTCTCCCTAAAATTGCGTAACTACACTGAACTATTATTGTTATAAAAAAATTGATGAATTAGAACAGTTTATTAAGGCTGTAAGCAATTAAATTAAATACAGTGAAAAACTGAATAAAAGTACGTAGTTTAGTTATGTGGTTTTCTAAGAAAATCGAAAACTCGAAAATCGAAAACTCGACAAACCGCTCATGGCTTCCTACTTCTTTCTTTCTCCTTCTTCTTTGTGGTTAATTTAATTAACGAACAAATACAGAGCCGCGGTGTAACTCAATCGAGTAGTAGACAGATGAGGAAGACAGATGAGTAGACAGACGGGTAAACAGATGAATAGACAGATCACTAGACAGATTATCGTCTCTCTACAAGAAGCAAGAACGCATTCTATTTGAAGGTTACACACCGACGGTTTCTCCGAGAGGATCTAGTTGCTGTACTTCGGCTTTAGATTATCCACTTTCATAGAAATAGAATCTCACGACCTATGGTCCGGGCTCATCCTTATCCGTTTCCACGCACTGTACAGGGCTGTGTTTAGATGTTGTGGAACATCACATTTAATCATGTTGTAATAAGATGTAATAAAGTATGATGATAGCAATAACAATTTAAATCAAAGAAAATTAACAAGAACTGAACAACTAAAACATTTTAAAAGAACTATAACTACAATATCGCACTTGAAAGATCATGAGAAAAGAAGTTGTAGAGAATTGAATTAGCTGCAATTTGATTCTAAAATGGTGCCTCTAGGCCTCATAGTTTCCTCAAAAACAGCAAAACATCGGAATTTAGAAAAATGAGGAAAACATTATACTGAATAATGTTGGTATGCATTTCTTTAAAAACACGTGCAAGAATGTGAAATTAACTTTGTGATCTGGCCTAGCATTGTTAACAAGGTGATCTGGCATCGCAATGATTCAGTCAGAGCCATTGTGGCGGGATACGTTTTCAACCACTTTGGTACAAACGTAGCTGTGATGTTTGATGGATATCCATACGATGCATCTATGAGGAGCACTAAATCAGCTGAACGCCTGCGACGCTCTGCTTCTCTCTCCTGCAGTGACATGTTGTTTGATGAATCAAAGCCCATCAAAGTTCCCCATGTAGAACTGCTCTCCAATGAATCTAACATACGCCGCTTGATCACCATAATGCATACTGAATTTGAGAGGCAGGGTATCGAGGTACATCAATCTCCAGAAGACGCCGATACTGATATAGTGATGACTGCACTCTCCAAGAGCTCATCGTTCGACCAAGTTTTTATCATGCGCTCATAATATAGCAAATTCCTTCACATGGGGAGAAATGAAGGTTCCATGAGGGATGGTTGTGTTCCTGCATGCCGTCTGTGGGTGTGACACGACCTCTGCCCTTTTCTGGCAAGGCAAGATGAAGTGGTGCAACGCCCTCAAAAAAAACCCATTGGATAGATCTCGCCAGCATTTTTCTTGATTGAAACTCCAACCAGGACGAAGTAGGAAATGCTGGCGAGAAGATCTTGATGAACCTGTACGGTGGAGATGCGGGAACGCTGAACACCCTGCGATACTCAGCATTTGAAAAATCAACAGCAATGGCCAAAGTCAACCTTGCTCGCCTCCCCCTCCCACCACAGAGGCTGCAAAATATCATTCGTGGAGGACCTATCACCAGGTCAAATATGGTTGAGGGTCGACAAAAAACCTTGTGATTGGGGATGGGCCATCAGCAAACAAGGTCTCATGCCCATCACAATGTGCACAAAGCCCGCTCCTCAGACCCTGCTTAGAATGGTGGCTTGCAAATGCAAGTAAGGGTGCTTAGGGTCGTGCACTTGCAAAAAGACAGGGCTCAAGTGCTCTATCCTATGTTCCTTTTGCCAAGAACGCAGTTGCACAAACGTCACCCCTGTCGTCCTGGACGAGGATGATGAGGATGTGGACGACCCAACACCATAAGACGACCCGCCTCCACCTCCAGAAAACGTCGTCCATCCTCCCACTCCCTCCACCACTGATCCAGACTGGATGAGACCCGGCCCTTCCAAAAGGGCGAATTTCTAAACTACTGCGGTGTTTATACTTGACTGTGGACATAGGATTTTCTTGTTTACATTTATGTTTCGTTGTTTATTTTATGTTTCCGTTTATTGTTTAGTGTTTGTTTATTTGAAGCCACATGTTACATCTACAATGTTAACTGCACATTCTTGCACGTGTTTTTGAAGAAATACATGCCAACGTGTTTCAGTACAATGTTTTCCTCATTTTTCTAAATTCCGATTTTTTACTATTTTTTTCGTTTTGAGGAAACTATGAGGCCTGGAGGCACCATTTTGGAATCAAATTGCAGCTAATTCAATTCTCTACATCGTGATTTTTCTCTAGAACCATCAGTTTTGCCGGTACTTGTCTTGGAACATGACCCTACCGATAACTCTCCACTTTTTTGAAAAACTTGTCCATCATTGACTGGCTATATCTCCGCAACCATTTGACCTAGAGAGCTCGAGTTGGGCTCAAATTGTAGCAAATTTCTTTTGCTTTACAAAACGCTTCCTTCACGTGGTTTTTTTCGACAAAACTGACACAGGTGGCCGAAATTCGCAGTTTTTCGAACACCATAGGAGTGGCACAGGGTTTTCAGAGTTGCAAACTTGGATATAAACTACTCTCAGGGGTCGTAACAACATATAAAAAAAATCGTAGATACATTTGCGTTTGCGATGTTCGATGCTTTTATTGACTGGCCTATTTCCGTAAACACAGCGATTCAAAGGGAAATGGCTCCTCAAATGAACCGTAAACTCAATGGAAAGAATTTCCAATGTGAGAATAAATTTCCGTTCAACCCTGCAGAAAGAAGTCTTTGGCGACCTGCAAACATTACGGTCGTGGACCTGGATTCCATAGAAAACCATCAAGAAAAGACGCAAATGATGGATAAAATCAACAAAAGAATCGGGCTAATAATATCGAAGGTGCACGACAAAATTTAATCTCATGATTAAGGAAACTAGCGATCCTGAACAGCTACTCAAGAACATAAAATTGAAGTATAAGAAGAAACTTGAAAATAACCAGTCAAAAGAAAGATATAATATTTGTTGAATTTTTACGTTGATAAAATCTAATATGAGAGATTAGCTAAAATTAAGTTGTTGCTATTAGAACCAGAACAAATGACGGTATGACATCTGAAGAAGTAACATGTTGGATGATTTGCCAGGGCTAGCCGGAAATTTCGATCATTTACGCAATTCATCATAAACAAGGAAGAAACTCTAAATTTCACATTTTAATATGTATCTAATAACATAAGTAATGAAGTAGAAAGAAAAGAAGAGAATTATCATAATGAAAGTCAATAAAATGGTGAGATCAATACCTTGAATCGAAAATGCAATAAACGTAAATACTGTATAACAAAGAACATTCAAGAAAAGAAGAAAGAAAACGATTACAATTTTGCAAGTCTCGTCATATAGCTATGATTTTTAGATGGAACCATAAAGATAAGTACAATGATAAAGAAGATAAGAAGAAGAAAATACATTTCGGAGTAGTAATTCAACAAAACTATAAGTAGAAGGAATCAACACAATGAAACAACACGGATAGGAGATAGTGGCCTCAACTAACCACGTCTACAATGATAAAAACCTGTTTTACATATATCAAGAACTAAAAGAAATCATAAAAGTGTATGAAGCAATAAAACAACCAGTGATGGGATTCGGAATGGGTTCCGTGTTAATGAAAAGCTTCATTTCCAAAGGGAATCAAATAAATGAACAAATTGACAACGTATTGCATGTATCTAATGTGACGATTAATTAATTTTTGGTATTAGGAATGCAAAGTCAGATTTCACTCAAACAATGAAGAGGAATCAACATTTCATTAAGAATATGCAAAAACAAAAGAAGATATTATGAAAGATCAGCTTTACGGGACATAAGTAACAAAAATGCATTAAGAATCATCTACCGGGTGATCAAGAAATAACAGGAGGTGTTCGGAGCCCTGTAGCGTAATATGTACTGGACGAAATATAACAAAATTTGGCCACCAAACACATTAAAGTATGCGGTTTTCGATTTGTCATGAAAAAAAAAATTAGTACCAAACAACGCAGATAGGAAAATTCTGGCGCTGCAACCGCATAATGTATGAAAAAAGAATACATAACTGTCAATGGAAACAGTCAATAACAACACACCAAATACCAATGAAAAATGTTTATTATAGCAACCTACAAATTTGTCTCAAGGTTACCACCAACCTGATATTCCACTAATTGCATGCGGTACAAGAGGTTTTCGACGATGGATCGCAGCATATCGGCATTTATTCGTCTGACATGTAACGTTATTTGATCTTTTAAAGTAGGAATGTCAGGAACATGTCCTTGATACACAATACTTTTCAGGTAGCCCCACAACCAGAAATCGGAAGGATTCAGATCAGGGGACCTCAGAGGCCAATTCATGAGAAATGCGCGACTAATTACTCTAGCGTCTGTGAAATGTTGACGCAGGACATCTTTCCCCCGACGTCCGATGTGCAGTGGCGCACCATCTTGCATGAAAATGGTAGAATCGATACAATTTCTTTGCTGCAGTTGAGGTATCATAAAGTTCTCGAGCATATCGGCATACCTGTCGGAATTGACAGAACAAGTCACTAGTCTATTTCTACCAACTTCTTCATAACAGCACGGGCCGATGATAAAAGAAGCAGTGAACCCACACCAAACTGAGACTTTCGTCGAATGTAAGGGGATCTTTTGACCAACGTGTGGATTTGTATCAGCCCAAATACGGCAGTTGTGTGTGTTGATATCACCGTGCACATTGAAGTGAGCTTCATGGCTCCATATTATCCGCCACGGCCATTCGTCATCCACTTCCAATCGAGCCAAAAATCTCAAAGCAAGCTCTAATCGGGTATTTCTGTCCCCTAGGAGCAATTCCAGAATGGGAGTTATCTTATACGGATAAAATTTCAGAATCTTACGCAATATCTTCTGCACCGTCGACAACGAGATATCTGTTTGTCGTGATATTAAACGTGCACTGCTGGTACCCTGCTTATTAGCTATCGCCTGATCCTGAACGGCAGTTGCAGCTTCTTTAACTTATTCCTGCTTGATACGTTTACGTCCTCGGCCTCGTTGCACACCAAGAGTTCCTGTTCTTTCAAATCTTTCAACCAATCTTCGTAAGTTTGCTATGATCATCGGTCTTCTACGTAACTGTTTTAATCGCCGGTATTCACGAAGAGCAGCATTGGCATTTTCATTCCGCTGATAAAACAGCTTGACTAATAAGGCACGATCTCAGTGACAACGCCATCGACGGGTGACTTCTTGCAGAATGACTAGAATTCTCACAACCTCTCCTTTTATCCTCGATATCCTGTCACAAAGTACCCGGACATGCAAATTTCGTGATGTTTCTTCCGACAGAATTTCCCCTATCGGCGTTGTTTGGTGCTAATTTTTTTCTTCTTGATAAATTGAAACCGCATACTTTAATGTGTATGGTGGCCAAATTTTGCTGTATTTCGTCCAGAGCATAACACGCTACACCACGTTTCTCAACCTGTGGGGCGCGCCCCACTAGGGGGGCGTGATAAAACTAAAGGGGGGGTACGAGTATATCGAGGTTTGGAGGTTTTTTTTTTTTTTGGTTGAACAGATAGGTTTGGAGGTTTTTTTAGGGGGGGGGCGCGATGAGAATTGTGATTGAAAATTAGGTCGCAAGTACTAAAAGATTGAGAAACACTGCGCTACAGGGCTTTGAACACTTTCTGTTATTTCTTGATCACCCGGTATATCAAACAGATGTGAAACATATGTGATTAGGGAACATATTCCAATAAAAGATGTGAATTGTATTAAGAAATAAACCATTAAAAGGGATGGACACTATTAATAAAGATTATGACATCTCATGTGAAGCATGCAAGCAGAATAAACAAACAAATATTCCACTTAGAAACCTAAAAGGTATATCAACAACTCAAGAGTTTCAACTTATACACAAAGACGTATGCGGTCCTGTTAACATCATTAACCCTTCAGGTCGGTGAGTTTCTTCTCTGCACATGCCACTCAGGCGGTAATTGTTTTTACCCCTTCCTTTCATTTTGTTATTCTCTTATTCTATAATTTATTTCTTTTTAATGGAAAATTTTTGAACTTTGATATTTTTTAAATATATAAATAATGATTTGATATAAAATATAAACTATTTTACTTTAATTTTTTATAAATATTTACATGCGAAAAAAATTGTAAATCATCAAAATTGATTTTTTTTTTTTGACAAATTTTAAAGCAATCCACTAAAAAATTTAATGTTGGCTTTTGAATTATTACCCTAAGCATACATAATCCAAAATAAACAAACAGCTCATTCTTGTTTGTCGATGTGAATGAATTCTACCTCGACCTTGGAGTCAGCCGATCTGAATCTAAAAAATGTTGAGCATAGCGATTTGTCTCTGTGATAATAATATCCAAAAGCATATCATTGAAAAATAGTAAAAAACTTTCTAAAATAGTACTACCTGTTTTTGGGGTCCATTTTCGACAGTAAAGTTAACTTTCGTGTCTCGGTATTGAGGCGTTACCGGGTTCCAGTTGGGAATAATCCGTACCTATTTCGGTCGGCAACTAAATACTAGTTATTCCGTCAGAATTTAATGTTGGCTATTTTCAGTCTCTCATTCACTAACGTAACAGCTGGAATCGCTATCCCTGTTTATAATAACGTCTTGAACATCAGAATCATCCAAAATAATTGAATTTCATCGTTCGTGAGAGTACTCCGTTTTGTTAAAGTCGCCATGTTTCATAAACAATTTGAAAGAAGAAAGAAGCTGAAACAAAATTCTTTTCCTGCTAAACTAGAGCGCGAAAAATTAAAATTTGACCAATAAAATAAAAGGTTTTTTTATTGTCTCTCAGAAAGTGGAAAATTACAGACTCAGCAGGAAAATTAGCCGCGGGAGGTCGCCAATTATCTACCCCTGCAGAGAACGTACCCCTATACGTTCAACCGGCTGAGAGACAGATTCATAGGAACGTATGCGCGTACGTTCTACCGGCTTGAAGGGTTAAGGATACAAATGTAATAGTGTGTTTTGTCATATAGATTCATATACAATTCACTTACTAATGGGTCTGGATTATGACCAAATGATTTACAATGGCTTGCCCAAATAAAATGTAAATTACATATTAACATTTAAGGATCAATTCACGAGAAGGTCGCATATCTACTTTAAGAAGACCAAAGATGAAGCGAAAAAAATCTGAAAATATTCATGGAATTTATAGAGAGAGAGGCAAAGTGACAAGAAAGTAAAGCGAATAAAGGCGGATGATGGACGTGAATATATCAATGAAAAAGTGAGAAATACTTGCATGAAAAGGAATAAAACATTGTAATAGATCACCATATCATCCTCAAATGAATGGAGAGGCAGAGCAATACAACAGAAAGCTGTATGAAACGAGACGTACCTTACTTATTGACTCAAAACATACAATAAAGTTTATATTTCATTGATATAGCGAACTATCTACTAAATAGAGCGCCACAATGAACTATAAATAATGAAATAACTTTCATAAAACGATTTGAAAAATCTCAAATTATTGTCAATTATTTAAGTCAATTTGGCAGCATAGCATATCTAAGGAAACCAAACTAAAAAACAAGAAAAAAAATCGAAAAGAGTTGGGACAAAGGAATACTTGTTGGATATTCAAGTAAATTGAGGAGCTATAAAATCATCAACAAACAAAATAATAAATTAGAAGAAACTAGAAATGTTTATTATTAGGAATTAAAGGCCACCACACATCACAATTAAAAATAAAATATATGCACAATTAAAAATACGAGTACTTTCGAAATGTCCAACATTTCTTTGTCCAGAGGTTGGAATATAATAAGTTTCTGAATATAAGACCTAGAATCCATTGGAACATGTGATATAAGGCCTAGAATCCATTGGAACCAGTGATATAAGGCCTAGAATCCACTGGAACAAGTGATATAAGGCCTAGAATCCATTGGAGCAAGTGATATAAGGCCTAGAATCCATTGGAACGAGTGATATAAGGCCTACAATCCATTGGAACATGTGATATAAGGCCTAGCATCCATTGGAACAAGTGATATAAGGCCTAGAATCCATTGGAACATGTGATATCAGGTGGTTCCATTGAAAGTTAGGGGACAATACAAAGCTTCATTTCGACATGTCAAGGGGAAAGGGGAAACAATTTTTTTCCCTTTTTTAGAAAATGAATAAAATTTTTTGTGCATAAAAACAAAATAAATTAGACACTGTGACATAGTAAAAAGAAATAAATTGTCATTATAACACCTTTTTATCTGTAAGAATGAAATAAGACTTCTTACATTTTCTTTTGAAGTCGTTTAATTCCCGACGTATGATTTGAGGTTTTTAATAATTTCAAGAGTGCTTAGTATTATAAACGTGGCATACTGTTAAGCAATTAATATCTCCTCGATGTACAGCTTTAGTGTTCTGTGCTACGTGTTTTTTCAATGCCTGAAGGGTCTCACCATATATCTACATCGGTCTTCTTTGCATGAGATTGCATAAACCACAACATCTTATATATGTTTTCTTTAATTTAATCTAATTTTCTCAATTTCTAGTTCACAACCAGTTTTGTTGTTTTTAAACAAATTGAGAAAATCAACTACTTATTGGTTTCCAATGATTATCCAATGTCATTCATTGTACGACATATTACCGGTATCTTCTATTGGTATATACAATCCACTTAATAGTAATATAAACAATAAAAATTATTATGTGTCCATTCCATATCATCCATCCATATTTACAGTCATTAAGAGCATATTGAGCAATCTCATATCTCCCTCAGTTCTCCTATCACACACACCATAAAAACCGTTATTTAACTGAAGATAAAGCACTTGAGCTGAGGCCAATTGTCGCCGGAGTTTCCGGTTCACACCATGTGCATTCGAAAGCTCTTCCATAACTACGTCAACCAGCAAAATTTTAGCAGCAGACAGTCAGGGATATAGGAGCTATGAGGGGTGAAAGGTAACATGGTGGCCTATGGGAAATCACCTATAAGTCACTGCAATAGGCCTATAAGTAGACTGCAACCATAGATAAGGATACGACAGACACAATAAGCAGATAGTGATTGGAAAATAAGCAGGAAATTGTTATCGATCAGCTTCAAATCAGATATAATCTGATTATGTCTGTCTCATCTTTACCTAAGGTTGCAGGCTACTTATAAGCCTCTTGCAGTGACTTATAAGTGATTTCCCATAGGCCACCATGTTAACTTTGACCGATCATAGCTGCTATACCCCTGGCTGTCTCCTGCTAAAATTTTGCTGGTTGACTTAGTTATTGAAGATCTTTCAAATGCACATGGTCTGAACCGGAAACTCCGATGGCGGTATCATAACCTTTACTTGTAAGCACTCGTTAATTTATCATTCACCTCAAATCATACGTCGGGAATTAACTGGCTTCAAAAGAAAATGTAAGGAGTCCTACTTCATTCTTACTGATTAAAGGCATTATAATGATAATTTATCTGTTTTTCCAATTTATTTTGTTTTTATGCACAAATTTTATTAATTATATAGAAAAAACGGAATTAAAAGAAAACTTTGTTTTTGTTCCCCTCCCCGTGGTAATGTCCAAATGAAGCTTTGTATTGCCCTCTACCTTTCAATGGAACCTCCTGTTATCACATGTTCCAATGGATTCTAGGCCTTATATTCAGAAACGTAATCTATTCCAACCCCTTGACAAAGAAATGCTGGATATTTCGAAAGTACTCGTATTTTTATTGTGCATATATTTTATTTGTAATTGAGATGTGTGGTGGCCTAAAATTCTTCAATAATTCAACTTACAGACGTTTATATTATTAGAAATGTTTAAGTAGATGAAAAGAATCGGGATATAGTCTTCTAGAAGTAAAGACACTAAGAGAAGAATACGAAAATTTAACGAAAGTCTTTATAACAAATAATGATTAAATATCTTCGAATGAAAAACACGAAGAGAAAGTATCTCATTTGGAAAATGATGAAAGAATTGAAGAAAACGTAGACGAATACGAAAGTGAAACAAATTCTGAAAACGAATCCGAAAATGAAGAATAAAATTCAAAACCTGGAGAACAAGACATTCAAGAAATTACACACACATGTATATATTAAGGAGAAGAAATATATCGAGAAATTAAGTTACAGAAGCGCGATAAAGAAATAAAGAAATAGATCGTGAACTGAAGCTCCACAAAGTAAGGAAAAGAAACTTTGGATGAAAGCAATGGAAGATGAAATATCAAGCATCCGTCAAACCTTACAGTACAGAAATAGTTCCATTAATAAGCTTGTAAGTTATTTAACAGTGACACGTCTTCTATGAAATCACCACATTGCCATCAAAATAACCATCGTCCATCGTTCATTATTCCTGAAATCTTACAAATAACTAATAATCAACTCAGGCGCAAATGTATAGAATCTTTTTTTTTTTCCAAAGCACTTTTTACAACAAACTTAATATAACCAATGTATTACTGAGTATTTCCAGTGTTTCAAGTTCCATTCCGGAAAATTACA
>JAFIDM010078946.1:0-30575 GCA_023159025.1 Thereuonema tuberculata | reverse complement strand
ATTTATTTATTTATTTATTTATTTATTTATTTATTTATTTATTTATTTATTTATTTATTTATTTATTTATTTATTTATTTATTTTATTATTTATTCTATATTGACGTCACTTCATTTGATCCTCTACTTATCTATATTAAATACATAACTGCAATATAATGAAGATAAGGAGAGGATGAAGTGGTGTCAATGTAGAAGATATATTATTTGTATGTAATAATTTAAATATCCTTGTTTTCTATCATAAATTAGTGGAAAAGAAGTGAAATTGAAGTTGTTGATGACAAGAACTTACATGAAATCATAAATGTTTTC
The DNA here is from genome assembly GCA_023159025.1 of Thereuonema tuberculata. NCBI lineage: Eukaryota > Metazoa > Arthropoda > Chilopoda > Scutigeromorpha > Scutigeridae > Thereuonema > Thereuonema tuberculata. The sequence continues at coordinate 30,260 of JAFIDM010078946.1, read as the reverse complement.
AAAAGTGGTTTTGAATCTGAGCTATGGTTGCTTTTAGAATTTGCTAGGATCCTTTCCATTAATGATAGCTCAGAAATAATAATGAAAAAAGAAAATGTTTTGCTAATTGAAACTAATTTATGAAAAACTAATCTAAACTTTTTTCTTTTCTATTTCTAGACTTTAGATTTTGTTGTGGAAATAGCTGCAGATACAGACAAAATGGGATTCACTTGGGAACCATCAAAGGTTATTTAAATTTTATTTCCAATTTTTAAAAGCAAAATTTACATTATACATTTTATAATATAAGATTAAATGTTATAGTTCCTTTTATCACAAGAAAATGAAATTCTTTTGTTGTTTCAAAAACAAACACAAATAATATCACACTCTTTGACAAATGAACTCCCTTCAAAGCAAAGCATTTCAATACTATTGTGAAAGGTCTTTTTTTTCAGGTTGAGTTGTATCATAAATGGTACAAAGGCATTCTAATTAATGGTTGATTTTTGAGATTATTCTCTTAACAAGTTTAATTCTTATGCCATAATTTTTCATCATCATGTAATTACGTTGCAAAATTATTTAGTTCCATTATAAAGATCCTGATTTATCATTTCAAAAGGCGTAATCTATGAAGATGAAAAGTTTCAGACTATTCCAGGGGGAATCGTCTACATTCTTCTGCGTCTTTTTCACGTTTTATTTCTTCTAACTTTTTGACATAATCCTACCTAAGCATTTTGAAAGCAGTGTCTGAAGGACACTTTCATTTTCTTCCTTTGGATGAGCAGTCACATAAACATCACGATTTCACATGAGATGACATTGAGACTCTTTATTTGTTTTTCTTTTCTATTCTATGAACGTAAGTCAGAATAGAAACTTCTTAAAATCTTTTATTAAACTATAAACTTCACCTTTCTTGTTGAATTATAAATCAGAATAGTTTCTTTTGTTTAACTTTCATTTTGCACTGATTATGACTAATGTTTTAATTCAGAAAAAGAGAGAAGGAACTTCAGATTAAAACAAAAACAACCAACAAATACAGTAAAACCTCGTTATTACGCTCCCGCTTATAGCACTATCCCGTTCTTTACGCTCGTTTCATACGGCCCCTGGAATTTTCTATGTAACTCTGTATACTTTTACCCTCTTATAATGCTTCAAATCCCACTTGTAGCGCTTTTTTATATCGGAAATTTTGTATCGAAAAGAAATGTAACACTATAAAGATTCTTTTCTTTCCCTGGTAGGAGGGAATCTTTGAACTCTTTGAAGTGCGGGTCTGTGATACAGTAAGTTAGTGCAAAATGTCGAAGCGGAAATCCCTTTCTATAAGTGAAAAATTGGAAATTCTCGTAAGTACGATGAGAATTCTACACTAAGTCAGAAGGATTTCGCAGAATCTCTAAGAATTCCCTCATCCAGTCTGAGAACAATAATAAAAAATAAGAATGGAATAACCAATGCAGCGAAGGGTGGTTGCAAACGTAAAAAAGTAAAGTGTGGAAAATATTAAGATGCCGAGGAAATTCTAATTGAATGAATTCATCAGTGCCATTAAGTGGCCCAATCATTCAAGAAAAGGTGCGTGAAATAGCGGGCAGTGCACTAAATCTGCTCCGAAAATATATTAGTGTTGCTCCTAGTGGTGTATCAATTGACGTTAATAGTTACTTGAACCTCATTGAAAATGTCATAATTCATAACAGTAGCACACACACACGGCAAACCACAATCAAAGATTTTTTTAATAGGAAATAAGCTCACATTTGCACTATATCTATTGCAGAATCAAGTGTCTTTCCTGTAAAATGGTGTCTAAATGTTTCCCCATCTCATAAATCATTTCCCGTCTATAGCGCTATCCCACTTATTACGCTTGTAGTTCATGGTCCCTTGACGAGCGTAATAACGGGGTTTTACTGTATTTATTAAAAGACAAAAAGAAAAGAAAGATAATTACATAAATGGCAGGAACGTCTTCCTGAATTGATGAAGATATTGATGTTTAATTGGAGAAATGGGAGTTTTATCCATTCTATTTGAGATTGTCTAAATTATTTCATAACCCATCATTCTTCTTCTTCTTTCAGTCATTCAGTCGTTAGACTGGTCTAGGTTCCATAACATGTCCCTCCATCCAGCTCTGTCCTCCGCTGCTCTCTTCAGGTCGCTGTATGACCTCAGATTTGTGTCTTCATAAGCTCTGGAAATGTAGGTGGTTCTTGGTCGTCCTCTTCCTCTTTTCCCCAGAATTTTGCCCTCCAGTACTCTAGCGACAAGGCCACCACTCCTCAAGTTATGGCCCAACCATGACAATCTTCTTCCCTTTATCAATTTCAAAATTGTTGGTACAATATTCTTAGATCAGTCAATGGTAAGACTAAATGTATAACTCTTAACTAATACATATATTCAAGTATTTAACTAATATGACAACTTAATATTACTAGTTGATGCAAATCTTGACTATCGCTAACCCTTCAAATTTGGCTAATATGAATATGCTGCATATTCAACAACTCCTCCGAATTCCCTGATGAGTATTTTCCTGACTAATGTTCATCAATTCAAGTGGCACGGCTCAATTATTGCTTCGCAATCCTCTCTATTTTTCTCTTGACGAGAGAAATTACACTGTGAAATTAAAGGAAAATTCAGCACTTAACCCTTTTATTTACGTGATACTGACCTCACCTAATCACCATACTTTACCTTCGCCGACTCTAGGAGGATTCGATAGACTAATGGTTTTGTCTTCCTTGTTGCATTAGTTTCTTGTTGTTGGTGGCTGACAGACAATCTCTAGGTGCTCTCAGCACGGAGCGGATGCATGCGGCTCGCCAACGTGGCCTGGTATTCATCAGTGGGATTTCAGAGGACTGTGAATTTGAGCTGGGACACGACCTATTTTATGTCCAACCTCAAATGCATCTCAGAGAGAGACTACTATGATTTCTTAAATTTTAAAACATATTTCCCACCCTAAAAGAAAGGATCTCGTTGTGGGTTTGCAGCTAGCACCAGCAAGCGGAGGAAACCTGAACAACAAGGTTCATGACTTAGGTTGGATAGTCAAAGGGATTATTAGTGGGGGAATGCATTCCAGAGAGGGATTAAGGAAAGGAGTTTAGTGACCAAGAACATTTTTTTTTTTTGAAGTATTTACAGATCTTACAAAAGAAAAAAAAATCTTTTTAAATTTCCAATTGGAATATTAAAGGCTATATGTTGAAAAAGCCTAGATTAGTAAATTTATATAAATAAGGATTAATAGCTTTGACTAAAAAAAATTGCATATCTATAGGTGTATAAAGGGTTATCATTAATTACAGTATATCACAATAACATGTCTATTATTTCTTTCAATTGTGACATATGTTCATCTATTTGTCACAATTTTCACTGCCTTATAATCATCTGATAAAGTTGCGTAATATAGCGCAGTACAGCCACGGAAAGATGCTCGTGTATTTAATCTATCATAGAATTATTATTCTCTAACCATCAGAACTTTCAAGTGAAAATATCCCTTTTTCGGCCAACTCTATTTTATCAATTCCTGATGAGCCCAAGAAGAAAAGAAGACCAAAGGATGCTCTTCATCTATGACACCAGCCTCTCTCTTTCCTTCTAATGACAGTCGCCCTTCCTGGCCAACTATGTATTTCAAGCATTGTTCCAGTGGAAATCGTTTATGTATTCAGAAAAAGATGTAGAAGAACGGCAGTTAAACTGGACATGGTTCGAACATCAGTTCGACATTTGTTTAGAACCATTGGTGGGTTCCTTACAAGATACAGACTGGCCAACCATTGAAACCTGTTGATAAAGAAGCAAGAATCATGTACTGTCCTTCCATGTTAGCAATGGCGTATGACGATCCCAGATTTTCGGCTATTGTTTGGTTTTCGGATGAGTGTCATGTTCATCTGAATAGCTATGTCAATAAACAAACAACCTGATTTCTTGATTTCGCCCAACCAGACATCATTATTGAAACACCACTCCACAGTGAACGGGTGACGATATAGTGTGCAGTCTCTGGAAACAGCATCATTGGTCCGAACTTCATTGAGGATGACCACAGAATCCGGTGACTATAAATCAGATGTGTTGTAGAGAACAGGTAATCACACCATTTCTCAGGTACCTCCAACATTTCTACCGAGCACGACACCAACGTCTTCATTCCCAGTGGTTTCAACAGGATGGGGCTACGTGACATACGGTGAGGGAATCACTTCGGCTACTTCATGACACCTTCGGAAATCACGTGATATCCCGTGGATTAAAAGTTCCATACCCTTCACATTCCCCTGATTTAACTCCACCTGATGCATACATTTGGGGAATGCTGAAGGAAATACTTTTTCAAGGACAACCCCCGGCAAACATTTCTGAGCTGTGGCAAAAGATTGTGACAACTCTTAGGGGAATAGAACAACCTTTATTCCGAGACATGGTGTCAACCTATGCAACCACTACGAGTATTGCTTAGAGTGCCAAGGAGATCATATTGAACTTGTATTTGTCAACAACCACCTTTGATTATTCTTTAAGTTGCAGTGTTTTCTGTTCAAAACAATTCAGTGTCGTTTGTTTTGGACCATACTGTACTAGACAGATTAGGATCATCGAGTGTTGAAGAAGGTTGGTTTATGCAAATAGCCAGACATCTTTTGAAACAATTACCCGTTAGTAGTCGCAATAGTCCTAACACTCTAACCAGCACTATGACAGTTCATCGAGCTGTCTGGGAAATGGAGTTTCATGGTCAAAGAGCTGCTCACAAACCACATTTCTCCTATGAATGCTATGCGCCACCTGAATTAGTGTAAAGAGATGCCACTGGACAGTGAACAGTAGAAACTGTGATGTGGAGTAATGAATCATGCTACACCAAGTATCGGTCCAATGGGATAGTTTGGCTGTGACAAATGTAAATGTGGAAGAATACAAGGACATTTTGACCGGTTATGTACTGCCTACAATAGAAGACCACTTTAATGATGATCATTGTCTCTACCAGCATGACAACACACTGTAATAAGGCAAGGTTTGTGAGAGAATGGTTTATGGACAATAAGGTTCCGGAAATGAACTTGCCTGTCCAGAGTCCTGACTTGAACTCCACTGAACATCTATAGCAGGAATCAGAATGACGACTTCACTCCAAACCCCAATGTCCCACATCATTGAGAAGAATGGACTACCATTCCACCAGAGACATTCAGGCACCTGGCAGAAAGTCTCCCCTGTAGAATAATGGTGCTGATAAAAGCGAAAGGCGAACCCACCCTATACTAATGTGCACTACTGGGAGTGTGTCATGGGGAAAGTCAGACTAAGATTTCAGGTAGGTCTCTGGATATTTTGATGATATATAGTGTATATGTTGATGTATATTTTTTTATCGTCATTCATGATATATGTTGGTTACATCATTTAGCATATTAAGTTTACCATTGCAGATGTAGAATTATATAGAATTGATAAAAGTAGTGATAAAACACAAGATGCTTTTGTACAATTATACAAATAGATTTGTGTATTTGTTATAAAAATCAAGTTATAACAAATAATTAAAGCTCTCATTGATGTTGGGTTTTTTTTTGTTTTTTTTTAGGGTACCATTGAAATTGGTTCTGCCAAAGAAATAACTTTCAAGTGGTCTCCTCCTCCTTACTTAAGGGTATTATTTACTTATCTTTTTAAATAAAATTCACTTAACCTTTGAAATTTTACTGAAATTAAATAAATGTAAATTTATTTAATTATTTAATCGTTACTTAAGGGAGTTTTCATAATTACTGAAAATAATATTGCGTTTACAGTGACCTATAATTTTTTATGCTGAATGTTTATTTCATCATTTCTAATGTTTTTACAATTGTTTTGGTATAAATAAAAAAAAAAAGTCACCTAATGTTGAAACTTTTTATAAGTTCTTAATTAAGATGAAAGATAAATCGAGACTAAGTTAATTTAGAAAAAGAAATAGACAAAAGAACTTTTGTGGAGTTAGGTTTTCTTTTTTTCGATTCTTATTTTACACTTTTTTAAATTATAAATAAAATGGGAATACATACAGATAAATCAACACACTTTTGCTTTTGTTAAATTTTTTTTTTTAATATTTTCATTTCAAATTATGATGTTGGTTTGGAAACATAACACTGTTATTTAAAACATTGCTTAAACTTTTTATATCAAAATAGAAAAATTAATTTTCAGGGTTCAAACAGAAGATACACAGTTTCATTTCATTTTTATTTTCAAGATGAAATTATTATGAAATCTCATTCTTACTTGAAAAGATCTCAAAAAATATGTACAAGGCGATTGAAACTCTCTCTCTATTCAGAGCACTCTGGAGAGAGAACTAGTGGACAAAACAACATCAGACTTGGACTGTCTAGATCAGTGGTCAGCAACCTTTTGTTGTAAAAGGGCCAAATATGTTATGTGGGGATTACTGCGGGCCGCACTTGGGCCAAAAAAGAAAATCTTATTTTAACAACCAAAAAAAAAAACGGAAATCTTAATTTAACAACCCCCCCCCCCCAAAAAAAAATCTTCCAACACGCCCCGCGGGCCGCACCAAAATGCTTCATGGGCCGCTGGTTGTCGACCGCTGGTCTAGATAATGGGGAAAAGATTTCTGCAATAATTAAAAAAAAAGTTCAAAAAATAACTGATCGAGAAATATGACACTGCGAACGGTACCATGGTGTTGAAATTTGCGTATCGTCGTAAGGCATCGAATCAGGTATAAAATGGAAGTGTGAGGCTGTCAGAGACATTATTCAACAAATGCAATCATTCTCATGTTCTCAGAATGGGCCTCACTGTTTAAAGTTATTCTATCAGAATGGTGAAAATGCTGCTGCATTCGTTTGTACAGACACCTGCAAATCATTGTGGAAAGATCTACTCACATGATAGGCATTGCAGCTCCATGTTCTTCGATTTGAGGAGACAGGTAGCTTCTTAGTCTGTGCAGGAAGAGGACATAAATCTAGGATACCTCACATGGCTGAAGATTTTGCAATGGCAGTCATTGAGCAATCTCTTCAGTATGTGCCAGATATGTGGATTTGTGTAGTTCTCACGCCATAGCAATGGTGAACCTTAAATTGTCACAAATTATTGATCGTGTGAAAACTGGCAAATAATAAAATAACAAAGAATATGCCATTCCGTTCAAATGACATGCAGAATGTTCTGGATGATTACATTTTGTAAAAAATGTGAGGAAAACAGTAATGTAGGAAAGGTGTAGTACCAAAAGCGTTCATTTCATTACAAAGTAAGGCCACAAATTGAGCTGAATTTAGCATTTATTGCAAGTCAATACATGGTGTTGCCATCTCGAGCTCTGATAACAGCTTCCATTCGGCATCTCATTGATCGGATCACATTCATGACCTCGTGTTGCACAATATTGTTCCATTTCTCTTCTAACACCCTCTTCAACTCCTCAATTGTTTCTGGATCTGGATTTCTAGCGTAGCATCTTAAGGAGGTCCCCAAGATGTTCGATCGGGTTCAGATCAGGATTACGTGCGGGCCATCACATACACTCAATGCCAACTGCATTCAGATAAACCCGAACAGCAACAGCGGCGTGTGGCCTCGCATTGTTGTGCATGAAAATGAAGTTTTTTTCAACGAATCCAGCTTACAGCAATACATATTGTTGTAGCACTTCAGTTATATACCGGTGAGCCGTCAACCTGCCTCTTGTGCGTCCAGGGTCGATAAACTCCAAGTCAGTTTTGGCTGCAAGTGCAATGCCTGCCCATGCATGCAGGAGCCTCTTCCATAACTGACCGTTTCCTGGAAGCAGCATTGTGCAAAATGTTCACCAGACCTTTGATAGACACGGTTTCGTCTGTCGTTGCCATGTAAGCACTTTCGAGTTTTGTCAGAGAACAACACTAAACCCCATTGCGCTACAGTCCAATCAACATGATCGCAAACAAATTAAAGGCAGGTTTGCCGATAAGCTGTGGTCGAAAGTGGTCCTGTTACACACCTGTGTGGGGTCAAATTTCCTTCCTGTAGTCTTCTTCTGACTATCCAGCCACTGACAGCTACTCCACATACATGGTGCAGCTCTTGTTGGACTTGAATGCCATTGAAATTACAATTGCGTAGTGCAGTACTAATAATAAATCAGTCATCTCTTCCAGTTGTAGCTCGATGTCCACCAGAACCTGGTCTCCGATGAAAGGCACCAGTCTCCTGGAACTTCTGATAGACTCGTAATACAACTGACTGCGACATATGCAACAGTTGCGACATATCGTTGAGTGTGACCCTGCTATAGTAAGACAACTGCCTGCGCCACTTCCTCGATTGTTGTATCCATCTTTGTTAAGTAATACTGATGACAGGATTCTAAAAGAATAATGCACATTCATGAAAGGATATGTAAGTCTCACGTACACAACAATTTCACATGTTTCCGAATGGTTTACGTACTGCCACACACGTCAACTTCATACCCTTTCCACCAATTACTGCCATATCTCAAAAACTTGTCATATTATCATATGTTCGGTGTCATGTGAACATGAATTTCATATTCATTGTTATTTTATTACTTATTGTTTTCAAACGATCGAAAATTTGCTAATTTTAAAGCTTCACCATTGCGTTTCAGTTTCAGTTGATTTCCTTGCACTCGAGTTTAGATGTACCGGATACAACAGTATGGAGTTCACTAATCACACCCTGAATTTTGACTAAGTTAAAATAATAGATGGTGCCAACTCGATTTTCTCACCAACCCTTAGAGAATCATGGCATATAATTCAGTCCCCAACATTGAGCAATGAAATATGCAATCCTATGGTTAAGAACTATTCAAATTGGTTGAAACTGATTGAAACATCCCCTTTCTTTAAGAAATTTTTAAAATTTATGACGAAAAATGTTACTTTGTTTCATGCTTAGATGTATTTTAGTATTGGGAAAGTTCATTAATAGGAACAGTATGGAGATGTTTGCATAACTATCCTATAAGCTCAGCCACCTCCAATAGTTGAAACCTGGTGATAACAACATCCAAGAAACATTTGTTTTGACATTCGTGGCATGCTTGCAAATGGATGAGGATTTGCTCTGGAACAGTCTGTGGAGTAATGAAGCTCATTTTCATGTTTGTGGAACAGTGAACAAGCAAAACTGCCGCATCTAGGTTACAGTGAATCCTCGTCAACAGATTCCCTTCCATTCACCCAAGATATGAATAGGGTTATAGTCACGTTTCTGATTGACCCTTTTTTTCTTCAGGAAAATCCATACAACTGCACCTGTGGCCTGTATAGTAACCAGAACTTGTTATTGGGACTCGTTGCTCAGTTTTGTCATCTCACATCTTTAGCAAAGACGATGCCTCAGCACGACAACATTTCATAGAGGATAGAATCATCAGTCACGCATTCCCAACAAGATGGTTTATCAGGGCAGTGTTCTTCATCTGGCACATTTGAAGGGCAGAATTGTACATGCCAGCATCTCAATGGACCACTTGAGGTTTATGCCCCTACCGACGTCTCATATGACGTGTAAGCAGATGCTGCGAGATCTTGTGGGATAAACAAACATGTAACTTTGTGTGAATTACTCAAAAAAATAATCGATTTTTGATATTTCAAGATGGAATGGTTTAGTACTGTGTAGTTCCTTATTGTAATAATTCTGTAAAAATGCTTGGAAATATCCTTCTTTAATACAATATGTTATGTAGATGACCGGATTATAATGGTGAGACTACAAGGGAAAAAATTGGACTTAGTGCTAGTGCAAATTTACATGCCACATAGTGGATTAGAAGACGAGAAAGTAGAAGAAAATTACGAGAAAATAGAAGAAATCATTGAGAAAGAGAAGAAGGGTGCATGTGTAATCCTAATGGGCGACTGGAACGCAGTAGTAGGAGAAGGACAAGATGGAAAAACGGTTGGAAAATTTGGACTGGGAAAAAGAAATGACAGAGGAGAATCTTTGGTAAATTTCTGTTAACGGAATGAAATGATTGTTGGAAATACGTTATTCCAACAGCATAAAAGAAGGCGATACACGTGGACATGCCCAAGGGATGACAGTAGATATCAGATAGACTATATACTCGTACAGGAAAGATATAGAAAATGCTTAAAAAATGCAAAGACTCTACCAGGAGCGGATATTAATTCAGATCATGTCCTACTGATAGGCGAAGTTGATATTCGTCTGAAAAAGATAAGAGGAAGGCAAGTGACGAAGAAATTTGATATAGAAAAACTTATGAACGAAGAGGAAAAAAGAAAATTTGAAGAACATTTTCAAAAGAAAGCCTCTAATTTAGAATCCACACCTGAAAATAGTAATGAATACTGGACTCATCTAAAAAGCTGTATACAGGAAACAGCAGAAGAAACAATAGGATACAGAGAAGGTAAGAGTAATAAGAAACCTTGGGTCACAGGGAAAATGTTGGAGAAGATGGAGGAAAGGAGAAAATGGAAAAACATCAACACAGAAGAAGGTAAAAGAAATTACAAGAAACTAAACAACGAACTAAGAAGAGTAACTGATAAGGCGAAGGGAGACTGGATGAAACAGAAATGTGAAGAAATAGAGGATCTAGAGAGAAAAGGAAGATATGATTTAATGTACTGCGAAGTAAAATGTTTGGATTTCACAAATAAGAATAAGAAGTCCATGTGGTTGATAGAAGACGTGAAATAACCGACAAACAAGGAATTTTGAACAGATGGAAAAAGTGTGTAGAAGAATTATATGAGACAGGGAATCGTCCAGATTACTTAGCTATAGAAGATGAAGCAGCTGTATCAGAAGACGAAAAAGGATGTTGTATTCTAAGGGAAGAAGTTGAGCTAGCGATTAGGGAAATGAAGAATGGGAAAGCAACAGGAGTTGATGGAATACACATTGAGTTAGTTAAATGCTTGGGTGAAGACAAGAAGCAAATACTATCATTATGCAATGAAATATATGAGAAAGGTGAATGGCCTGATGATTTCATGGAAACAGTATTGCTGCCAGTACCGAAGAAAAATAATGCAAAGAAGTGCAAAGAGTTCATTACTATCAGCCTTATATCGCACTCAGCAAAGATTCTTCTGCGAATACTGAACAGACGTTTATATTCTAAGGTGGAAGGAGAGTTGGGAGAAGAGCAATTTGGTTTTAGGAAAGGAAAAGGTACGAGAGATGCAATTGGACTGCTACGAACAATCGGCGAAAGATATCTAGAAAAAAATAAACACGTATATGCAGTATTTGTGGACCTGGAAAAGGCTTTTGACAGAGTGGATTGGAATAAACTTATGGAAATCTTGAAGAAAATTGGTGTGGATTGGAAAGAGAGAAGGCTAATAACTAATCTTTATATGAAACAACGAGTCAAAGTCAGGATAGGAGAAAAATTGTCCGAGGGAAGTGGAATAGGGAGAGGGGTGCGACAAGGATGCCCTCTATCACCTATGCTGTTCAACATCTACTTAGAGGAGTTAGTGAAGAATTGTTTTCAGAACATGGGAGGGGTGATAGTAGGAGGAAGAAGAATAAAGTGCATAAGATTTGCTGATGATATGGCATTGTTAGCAGAAGAGGAGATGATACTAAGGGATATGCTACTGCAGCTGAATGACAGCTGTGAACAATATGGAATAAAGATAAATGTAAACAAGACAAAGACTATGGTTATCGGAAGAAAGACAAAGAAGATAAACTTAAGTATTCGGAATGAGATATTGGAACAAGTGAACAACTTTAAATACCTAGGGTGTACTATAAGTGGTGATATGAACTGCTGCGAAGAAGTCAAGAGGAGGATAGCAATAGCAAAGGAGACTTTTAATAGGAAAAGGAGCATTTTCTGCGGACCTCTGGAAAAAGAACTAAGGAAGAGACTAGTGAAGTGCTTTGTGTGGAGTGTGGCATTGTATGGGGCAGAAACATGGACATTACGACGCAGTGAAGAGAAACGACTAGAAGCATTTGAAATGTGGATATAGAGAAGAATGGAGCATGTGAAATGGACAGACAAAATAAGAAATGAAGCTGTGCTAGAAAGAGTGGGTGAAGAAAGAATAATGCTGAAACTGATCAGGAAGAGAAAAAGAAACTGGTTGGGTCACTGGCTGAGAAGAAACTCCCTAATGAAGGATGCACTGGAAGGAATGGTGAACTGTAAAAAAGTTCGAGGCAGAAGAAGATTTCAGATGATCAACAACATTATGGTAAATGGATCTTGTGTGGAGACGAAGAGGAAGGCAGAAAATAGGAGAGATTGGAGAATGCTGGGTTTGCAGTGAAGGACCTGCCCTTGGGAGAGAACTATTTGATTGATTGATTGAATACAATATTTCCTCTATATCTACACGGATTACAACAAAGCACATGGATTTGTTTATCCCACAAGCCAAGCAGTAGCCTGATGGGATATTTTGTAACTACGAAGCCCCGCCTATCCTCAAGTGGTCCATTGCATTCTGCTGTGGAACATTCTGTCACTCAGTATCAGCTTTTGGTTTGCAGAATGGCCAAGACTTGATCATTGCCACCGACTATCCTTGACAGCTTCTTGCAGCCTCAGTCAGCTCTTAGATGCTATTAAACCACTTTTACATAATGTATGGAATGAATGAATAAAAATTACTCAGCAATACTTGGTATGCCTTTGTTTATGGTTCCTTTCTCATTGATACACCAACTAGTTCACACTATTGTAATTGATACCTTCAGTCACCATGTTTCCCCTGTTGGTCGTTTTTTGAATTATTTTTTATTGCAGAAATCTTTTCCCATGATTTGAATGTATACAATCTGAAATTGTTTCGTCCACTGGTTCTCTCTCCAGAGTACTCTGCATTGGGATATTTTAATTGGAATGACCTTGTATATTAGCAATTGAATTAATGTTTCTTAATAAAATGTTTTCAAGGGGATAAATTAAATTCATAAATAAATGTTATTTGGATTTAATTATCATTTGTTTAAAACTGTTTTCCTATCTTTAGCTGATCTCGTTATGGACGTTGTTTCTAAAACTGTCTATGAATGCTTAGGTTACAAAAAAATGTCTTAGTCTTGATGATGATTTTTGTTTCATTACAATTCTAAATATCTTTAAAGAGCAACTTTGGAAAATATTTGATATTGTTAACGTTATTGTTTACTTTGCAAAGTAGAGATGAAATATAAGAGCTCGGTCAGTGTCCAAGGGAAAGAAGGGAACCTTAGGATATCCTTGTGATGCATTGACTGAATAGACAACTCAGTCCTCGTATTGTTAGAATGGTCTAGGCAGGTCCTATCCCCCTTTAGCATTGACTATTGTAAGAAGGTTATTAAATTAAAAAGATCATCATACAAGAATAAAGAATTGTATTATAGTTAACTCTTACTAATTATAAGAGTTAACACTGGTTATGTTACTGAAAACAAATAAATACTGATCGATAACATTTATTTAAATTAATATGGATATAATTAAAATAGGAAGGATATATTCTCATTAATTTTAAGGATTCTTTTAGAATTATTATAAAATCATTATAATCAACTTGAAAAAATAATCTAAAAAATGAAGATTCAGTTAAATACAAATTCTATTTATCAAATAACAGAGGTTGATTTGATATTTCATTGTTATCCCATTCCCAATGTTTCACTTTATTAAGTCTTATTGTTTATTTACTGAATAAATTTTTTGGTAAATAAGGGATTTTTCTTCTCAACAAGATTCAAAATTCTTAAATTTGAGAAACAGTTTAATTTTTCCTTTTGATCTGCACTTCATTATTGATTAGATCCTTTAAATAGGAAGAGTATAAATTAGCACTTCTCCTGTTGAAAATAATCATCATATATTTATCAGGTTGGAAACAGTTGTTTGTCAGTTTACTTGACAAACAACTGTTTCCAACCTGATAAATATATGATGATGATTTTCAACAGGAGAAGTGCTTTATACTCTTCCTATACGCTTCCTACCTGCAAATGTCACCACTTCTAGGGAAGTAATTAAGGGATGCTTTAGGTGTGTAGTTATGTCAGTTGAAGGATCACCTCTACTGCCTTTGGTATCGCCTGGTCATGAGGTTCTTTCTGTATTCTGCTTCCTGTTCTGAGAGTTGAATCAAAATGTGGAGATGTTGTATTTTCAACAAGTGATGCTTTAAGAGTTCTTACGAGGCTTATCAACAACTGAAGCTAAGAGGAACATAGGCATTGTTTTGGTGAAGACCATGTAAGCGAAAGGACAGTTGCAGCATTGGTTCCAAAAATTTGTGATGGAGATTACAACATAAAGAATGCTCTTAGAGGACGCCATGAAAAAGTGGTCTCAGCCGAGGAGTTTAAAGAACTAATTGTGTCTGACCGAAGTTCATGGGAGATGGCTGAGAAACTAGGGGTATCTCACAATAATTGTACCCCTCCTGGAAGAACTTGGCAAAATGCAGAAGATGAACAAGTGGGTACCCCGTGAACTCACAGAAGGAAACAAGGCAATGCGTTGCACAATTTATTCTAAAAAAATTTTTTTTACTGTTTGGTGGTCCACGGCTTGAATTATCAATTGGAACTTTCTTCCATGGGAAAAACCATTACAGCAGAGATGTACATGTCAGAATTGACTGAAATTGACCAGAAACTAGGAAAGATACAGCCTACACTTGTCCATTTTCACTGGCCATGACTATCTGGCGTCTCACCTATTTAAAATAGGCATTTTAACAACTGATAAATGCTTACTTTGTGAACAACCTTCTATGAATGCGGAGCACTTGTATAGTTGCAAAGAATTAGAAGATTTACGAAATTCTACGACAGAAACTGGTATCTATTTTCTGGCTCATCTTTACTGGTCAGCGCGGCGCTTAATGGCAGAAATGCCAAGAGCTGGCGTTGGCTAATCAATCAATCACTTGTCCATTTTCAATGAAACACTGGTTCATTTTCACATTGAGAAAATGTTTTCCCCATAAAAAAAATAATGATATTGTGGAAACACTTCTTTTTATCTAAAATAAAAATAAAAACTATATAAATGAAATAGAATCAATTAGATATAGGATGAAGAAATTTGTGTCTTTGATATTATCTCGGCTGCAGTTTTGATGATTTGTTCATAAATTAAATAATGAAAATTCCTAACAGTCAAAATAATCAAATTCCTTAAAAACAGTTGTTTATATTGAAAATTAATAATCTGCGGATCTATCTTTGGCAGGATTGATAATAGAATGAACCCTGTTTATAATAATAGGAAGGTAGAACCGTTTTTACTTGCAGTTTAAACTGTAAGAGAAGTGTCATAGCCTTGTCCTGATGAGGTTTTTCAGCTGTCATAATAGTATTTCAAAGATTAAATAATGAACTCTCAAATACTTCATTTGCTGGAACACAAAAAAGAAATGTTGCAGGCCGTGATCTAATGAAAAGAAATAAGACATCTTCATAGTAAAACAATAACTAACTATTAGAATTGTAAACTTCTTAATTTGAAAAACACTCCTTTATCTACTCCAATATTTCGTTCCTTTTAGCATTTCTTGAGGATACATTTTGAGGAAAAGAACTCTGTCCTTCGCCTTTACAAGTCGTTACGATGAAGTCCTCTTGTTAAAAGGGATGAAATATTGAAGTAGATAAAGGAGTGTTTTTCAAATTAAGTTTATAAATATAATAATAATATACAAGGTGGCCAGAAAGTTCCCATACCCCCCACTATGTTATTATACTAAGGGATACGGGAACTTCCTGGCTACCCTGCTATTACAAATACTATCAGTAAGTAACTGTTGATAGTGAATCTCTTAAAACTCCTTTATTCTTATCACGAACGACAATTTAGATTGAGACTAAAACAGAATCCAGATGTAAACAGATGAATTTATCTCTTCTCCAGACGCACTTTCTGATGATGATAGCCTATGTTACAAATGCTTTAAGAATGTGACGATGATAACTTGTTTTCTGTTAGCTTTTGATCTTTAAAGACAAATCTTTAAGGAATCAAAAACCTTTTAAAAACTATGGGAAGTGATTTCTTGGAAGAAAAAGTGGTTTGTATATGTATGGGATGCATCATCCTACAAGAGTCAAACTTTCCCATACAGATATATTCCAGTTATATACAGGTCATTTACTATATAAAGAGAAGCATCATAATCTAAATATCGCTCAATCCAAGCATGAGTAACGTGACATTTGAAGCCACTTTCTTTTGCCTTCTTTATCCTAGCTTAATTATATCTAATTATTTCTCGTTACCCTACTGTAGAAGTCTATTCCCTTTCGTATGCTATCTTCAGACATGATCTGTTTGAATCTACAATGTTTTATTATTTTTACATCTTGTTCTGAATTTAATGTGAGTAACGTGACATATATGATTACAAACACATTATTTCCTGCAAACTTTTAATCCAAACACATTGAAATCGTTAGATGTTTAATTAATGGAATATTCTACCTCAAGAAATTCAAAAGAAATTTGATTTTAGAATAAAATGGAAATAAATAAAAGGCACTTACTTAAATAAGTGCGTTTTATTTATTTCCATTTTCTTCTATTTCATTCCACGCACGTTAAGCCTATTAAATTTGATTTTAGAAAAGCCTTGCTATAACCTGCTCAAAACATAGTGTGAGTAGCGTTACCTATTGTGTGAGTAACGTGACATAATGAAATTCTTCCAAGACTAACAAAATTTGAGTTTTAAATATTAGATCACTGAGCTTCAGAATTTTCTGAAAACAATTCCTGGGTATTCTTATAGTTAGTATTTGACAATTTTAGGTAGTTATGTCTTCTTACAGACACTGCAGTGGAAGCTGACACTTCTCAAAAAATATCATTTTGAATATCAATCCATTGGCTAGAAACGGTTGAAGCACGGGCGAGTTTGATGCATAAATGTCAGCTATGCTTCTTTGTCTGGATAAGATAGCTCCTGTATATGCCAATCAGCCAGTAATCAGTTGCAGGCTGATAAACTGCATACCACTTCCCTACTTCCAAAGCAGTGCCCTTAACATAATGCTTATGAGTCTTCAATAATCTCTTGAATGGCATATGTTGGATAATAATGACGTTTGCACTTTTCCTTCAACACTGCACACAATTTCATGACTGTGTGATACCGTTGAGATCTTTAGCTGTAACAAAAAGTTTCTGCAAATGCAGATCCTTAGAATGTTCTTGAATTTCTTTACTACTAATAGTCAGTATCCGAACTGTTGATGGGGCACTTGTAAATGTGTCAATAAATGATCACTTCCTGTACAATGAACTTTCGTTTCATTACCAATCTGAGCACTCTTCTGTACATAAGCACCAATGCAAACTGGACCTTTGGCATGATTTGTGGCAAAATAGTTCCATTTGATTTTTTTTTTTTTTTTATTATTTTTTTTTTTGTGACTCCTCTCTAAGAAAGCTTGTGGAGCTTTTGAATTGGCTTGAAGCTCCGTCACTCCATATTGTAATGTCTGTATTCTGCTGGTAGGCATTGCAAGATTTTGTCAGGAAATACAACAATTGATACCTTTGAATGATCCATAGTATCAGATACTATGGCTAGACTGTGTTGTTCCTCATGGTATTAAACGGAAGAAGTAAAAACTGTGATTCTGATCATAATAAGTACGTGGTCTTGATAGAAACACTTAAAATTTTCAGAAAATTCTACTTGAATCAATGCAAGAGAAGATCCTTGCTCAAGGGCAGATTTCTTATCTTCATCACAGCAGATGCCTGCACTTTTTTCATGTAAATATGCAGTAAAAACCATTTCAGGTGCACGGAGCCAGTTGTTGGTACACTGTGAAAATCAGTGTGAGTAATGTGACAGTTTTGTTTTCCTTCAAATCAACAGCTAGCAGAGCCTTTACTTTTGTAATATTTTGGCTACTAATTTCAGAAGCTTTTCTTGTCACATCAGCATTACTTTATGTTTGTGGATCCAGACAGTAAAATGAAAAATTAAAAAAACAAAAAAACAAATTATTGTGAGTAACACAACAGCACTGACACTAATGCCATCTATATAGTTCCACATGGAAAATGATTACCCTTTATTGATAACATTTAATAGTAACACAGGACATTAACTTTGAGTTCACAATGAAGTTCAGATCAACTTGCACCTTACTTCGTAAATAACAAATACTTCAAAGTTGAACACAAACTACTAGTTTCTGAGAGACAAAGTATTCTATAGAAGAGAAGCCGTTTTCTTGTATAGTAGACTATGAGCCACATCTATCAGATATTTTTGGAATCTACAATTCCCTCCTTTCATTTGAAATGAAAACCCTAAGCCATTCTCATATGTCAGTATTTGACATATGTTTCCACAGTTACAAGGATTGAACGATATGTATCAAATAACATAATAGGGGGTACGGGAACTTCCCAGCCACCCTGTATATGTTAATAATATATATGTTAAGAAAGTGAAAAGAAGAAATACTGTAACTAATTTATTATTCTTTGAACTTTAGACTTGAATCCATGATCTGAGCATTTTGTAGCATGACATAGACTCTTTCCTTAGTTTCAAAATCCATGAATGATGGATGAAATGCCAACGCCTAACAGTATTTGGCCTTTTGCTATAATTTTGGATTTGTAAGCTGTAGTTTTAGCTTAAAAGCTATTTCCTATGGATTGTTCACAACACCTGAAATTCCAAAAGATATCTTGAAGAAGGATTTACTCATCTTTTCACTTGTATATCTGTCATTTTGGCTTTGATGATTTTGGAAACTAAAATGATTGATTGATCAACATATTGACATCAGATACTAATGCCTTTATTGAACTCAACTCTTTATTTTGATCAAAACTAAGAAAGTTAAGAAAATTTCTGATGAACATTGGTCTGAGATCACAATCAGAACCATTTCATTCCAGCCCAAGGATCGTCTCTCCTGATATTCTTTGTTATTCACCAAGTTTTTAAGTTAATGATTCTGATTGTGAACATTTGTTCAGTTCATGTTATATTTGAATAGAATTTTGATAGAAAATTTCCTGCTTTCCATACAAGCAAAGATTGGTGGGTAGATTGAAAAACTAAAAAGTGAAAAATGTATTTTTTTTTTCCTTTTGAGAGTAATTTTGGCACCAAAGGTTTCACTTCCTCCCCCTCCCTCTATCCATGAATGTCAAAGGCCTTGTGATTTATACTCCTGAACCTGGGTTTGAATCCCAGCTTGGGCTTAAATGTTTCTTTCTATCTTTTTTGTAAGTTCTCTTCCATTAAAAACTTCTTTTCCAATTCATGGCTTTTTCCTGGAGCAGCTTCTTTTGCCCTTGTACTGTTAAAAATTACACAGTGAAACAACCCCCACAATAATACATATAGACACAATTTAATACATACATACACAATATGAATACTGCAAAAAACTTCTAGGACATATAGGGTTGTGAAAATGGAAAATTGGTCCAAAAACTCGCCAATTCCCTTTGACACCCCATTTTTTATTCGTTTCAACAGTTTGAAAGATTGGTATTTAAGGCAGAGCACTCGATTGTTACCATTGTTATTGACATGAAACTAATAAGCTTAACAAGAGGTTATTGTTGTGTTTTTTTGTATCATGTTTACAAGAAATGCTTGAAGTGATGGCCGATGCATATGTATAAGTGATACATATTCTGATACACCCTCTGGCCGGTGTTGGATGTCTTGCACCGTGGCATGAATAAGTGCAACCAAATGCTCCTCCAATTCGACAGATATCTCATAAACCAAACTCTTAATGTGGCTCCAAAGGAATTAATCCATTGGAGTCAAATCTGATGAGTGTGGAGGCTGTGCTACTGGTCCACCTCTGCCAATCCACACTGCCCCAAATTTTCTATCGAGGTAACCTCGGACAGGATATGAAAAGTGTCCCAAATTTTCAATTAAGGTGGGCTCGGACAGCTGGTGCACTGTCATGTTGAAAGCAAATCTGTTGAATTGCCAATGACACATCTTCCATCAACTCTGGCAATGTTTCTTTAAAGAATAGGTTGTAAATATAACCAGATTTGCAGATGATAAAGCCCAACTAACCATTCGCTGATGATGCCAGCCCACATGTTAATGGCTAACCTATTCTATGCTCGTAGTATGACCTGGAGAGAGTGATATGGGGCTTTCTTCTGCCCAAACAACGCTGTTCCAACAGTTGAAAATGCCATCTCTGTTGAACGTAGCTTCATCTGTAAACATAATCATCATTGGAAACAAGGCTCTTCTAAACAACATCCGAGATACCACAACAGAATTAAACTCATGGCACAAAATGAACTGGACCCTACGCTAAAAGTGGTGTAAGAGGGAGTTGAATGATTTGGGAAACACTCTTCATAAAGCAGACAAGCTTTGCCGTAAATTAACATTATATCGGCGTTCTTAGCAAACATAAACATAGTCATTTTGATCTTGATAAATAATTTATTAACTTGAATAAATAATGAGCATGACACAATCTTACTGATTGTACGTGATCATTGTGGGTTGTTCTAAAGACAACAGTCTACTGTACTGTATTATATAACATACCAAACCATTCAAACTTTTGGAATAAAAGGGAGGGTGTAAAGAGAATCGGTACGTTTCCAGACCCATGTTCCTTATCAAAATGTATTCCATTTTCACAATCCTATAAACCTTAAAGTAGATTCATTTATACACTGTATATATTTCACATGAACAGACATATTTGTAATGTTTTATTATTTTATCTTTCTCTTTCCCAATTACTTTTCAAAGAAGTTTTTATTTTGCTTTTACAGAACAGTTAGAGTTTGTATTTGTATGAATAAATATACAAGGGGAGATCAAAAAGTAATGCACAAAAATTTTTTTACGGAATATTATTTTGGTCCGTACGTTCAAATTGTGGAAGACAGTTAGTTTGAATCTTGCCGTACAGAGAGCAATTGCTCGATCAGGCGATCACCCTGGAATGAGTGTGAACTACTGAGTAAAGATGGCGCGTTTGCTAGCATCGTCGACTTGTGAAGAGCAGCGAGGTGTAGTTCGTTTTTTTTGAGCAAAACAAAAACCCCCAGAGTGAAATCCACAGAGAAATGTTGGAGGTGTATGGTGCTGATTGTCTGGACCACAGCAACATCTCCAGATGGTATAGGTTCTTCAAAGAGGGCTGAGTAAACCTTACTGATGAAATGCATACCCGGCTGACCAGTGACCACTGCAACACCACCCAGTGTCAAAGGCATTGAAGAGGCAATTTCAAACAATCGGCGCATCAATCTGCGGACCTTGACACAACAATTCAACATTTCTTATGGCACAGTGTTTGACATTGTGCATGACAGATTGAGATTTCGCAAAGTCAGTGCTCGCTGGGTACCCAAATATCTGTCATATGTACATGCATCCTGCTTGGACCACTTAGAGCATTACGCTGAAGAAGGTCATGACTTTCTGGAAGGTATAGTGACTGGCGATGAATCTTGGGCATACCACTACACGCCCGAAACTAAGCAGGCTTGTATGGTATGGAAACATTCTATATCTCTGCCACCGAAGAAATTCAAAGTCACCCAATCAGCGAAAAAAAGTTCTGGTGACGGTGTTCTGGGACATGAGGGTGTACTCTTTAGGTGGAGTTTCTTCCAACTGGGACCACTGTGAATGCTGCAACCTACACTAGAAAATTGACAAATTACCCTTCGAGAGAAATGGCTTATCAGAGACGCTATAAATGTCAGACTTCTTCATGACAATGCTCATCTCCATGTAGCGGCTTCTGTTCGAGAAAAAAATTGAGAAATTTGGCTGGGAGTGCTCCAACATCCACCCTAAAGTCCAGATGTCGCACCATCTGACTTTCAACCTCTTCGCACCACTGAAGAAATTCCTAAGAGACCAATGCTTCCGTTCGAATGAAGAAGTGAAATTGATCATGAGCAGGTTAATACGATCCCAGGAAACGGAGTTCTATGAATGAGGAATACTAAAGTTGGTGTCATGATGGGAGAAATGTGTCGAGAGGCTTGGTTCATATGTTGAAAAATAGGTAACATGTGTAGTTTGTTTATGTATTATTATTTTTTTCTTACCTATTAAATTTTTTGCAAAAAAAAATTGTTGTGCTTTACTTTTCGATCTCCCCTTGTATTATTAATTCAATGTTTTTGGAAAAGTCAATTTCTAGTTTATAAGAGATAATTTAATAAATAATTACTCATTTCATAAAACGAATTATAAAAGAAAAAATAGAAAATTAGAGCATATAAACTTAATAAGCAGAATTTATTTAAAAAAATGAATTACTATTGCTTGTTTTAAATTGTATCTGTCATAAATTAACTTTTTTTTTTTTTTTTTTTTTTTTTTTACAGATGTCACAAGTTCTGTTCACAAATGTCTGTATAAAATGTAAATCAGATTTTAGTAAAGATTTTTTCCTTACTCTTTGTGGAGGAATTAAATATGAATAAACAGAAGAAAGCAATGAAATGATGGCTTGTGTTTATTTCGATAAGAAGTTATTAATTGATGAATAAGGATTTAATCTTTTATCTTGGAAAATAAGGAAAAAATTTTATTAACCCACACATGTCTGAATTATTTTTTGTTTAATTTCTAAGTTTTTTTTGTATCTATCAGTTCATAATAGTCCCCAAAATACGTAAAATTGGAATAAAACATTTAATGGAATGGTCATTTGCAAGAAAAGGACAGTCCTATATATAGGATGCTAGGAAAATAGAGGGTATTATGGTTATACTCATTACATGAGGTGGTGCTGAGGAATTTTCATTTTCTTTTCCTTTTAGGAGAAACGAATAACGTAATGGAGTAGATGGATTCTAATAGCAATATATGCCACTGGGGCAATGCTGTTGTTGTTCCAATTCATGACAATCAAGTTTCTTTCTGAATATGTTTTGAAATAAGTGTCTCAGTCAGTTTTCCTCATAGCAGTACTATCCTCCAAGGGGCATTTTACAATGCGATTTTTGCGTATTGGACATGATGCCCTTATACTTCTGTTTTTCAGTTTCTTCAACTATGGAAGGCCTCCCAAGAAAAATTGTTGAAGTATAAGTGATAGAGGAATGCACCAAAACATAGTTCGACAAAATGAACAAAATCTTTATACACACTTATCTACATGTGGTGTATTTGCCTAGTGTCCTACAGGACACCGGCTTTGAAACTCTAACCTCAAATATGGAAACTGAAAAATTGGCTTATTTTTCCATACCTTCATCATCATTTTTATATTTTCTAAGTTTTCTAAACAATAAATAACTCTAACACTAACCAATATACACAAATTACTTATTTTCCATCTCCAGAACGTGAAGCTGAAGCCATTTTTCACTAAGTCACAACTGAAACACATGTAGCTAAACAAACTGGAACAATAAAAAACATGTTTAAGCCTGAATCATTTGCTTTGTGTCTACTGAAGCACTCATGACCAATATCATATCTTGAGCAAAAGAAGAACTAACACAATAATTAAATATATTGATATGTGGTCGAAAAAGAGTGGTGTCTACGATTGGCGTTCAACATAATACACACACATTTATTTACATTTTATTTACAAGTATATATTCAGGGTTGGTGGATACCAAAAAGGGTCAAACTAATAAAAGATCCAAAGGACGGATTCCCAGCGACAAGTCACACAAGGCCGGAGGTCCCTCTTTGGTCTGCCATTGGGAGAGGAAGCCAGTTTCGTAAAGTCTTGCCCTCTCAGGTAGGCCAGTCACACTGGAGTTTAACTGACCAATCCGGGAAGGTTTTCAACTTTGCATCATAGCTCACCCTTTCAAGTGTTGGCGTCCTCGTTGACTCACGTGTCCAGGTGATGTCGGGCGAGATACGTTCCTCTGTGCGTGGTGCAGGGGAGGGAGAGCTTTCTGTGATGTTGGTCCAGTCGGGACAGCGTGGTCCGGTTGTGCAGGGGCACAGATGGCATCGTCATAGGGTTTCTGTGTTTGACCTCTACCATTAACTGGTGAGCTATGTTGTTGGTCTCATCCAAGCGGCATCTCAGGTCGGCGGCATAGTCCATTGAGGTTTCTGGGGTCTTGGCTAGCAGAGTATCCAATGTGAGGATGGCGACTGAGACGAGAAAGAAGGGTGAAAAGGATGTGGTCTCACTGACAGCAGTGTTGAACGCATACGTGACAAACGAGAGGCTTTGATCCCAATTAGAATGTTTGTCAATGTACATGGACAACATATTGGCGATAGTGGTTGAGCTTCTCCGTCGCCCCGTTCGTCTGCAGTCTGTAGGGTGATGAGCAGTGGTGGAGTGACCGGCAGATGCTGAGAACTTCCTGCATGACTGCACTGAGGAACTGTATGCCACAGTCGCTGACACAGGAAGCCGGGGAGCCATAGCACAGGACAGTGTCTTGCACTAAGAAAATGGGGACTTCAGTGGGTATTGCGTTCGGCAGTGCCTGTGTGATGGTGAAGCGGGAGAAGTGGGTCGACTGCTACCACAATCCAACGGCTATTGTTGTTGGATAGTGGGAGAGGGCCAAGGAAGTAGATGCCTATGAGGCTGAAGGGTACTTCCGTTAGCGGGAGTGGCTAAAGGAGTCATACCAGTGGCTGTGTCAGAGATTTCCTGTGCTGGCAATCATAGCAACACAAAACACAATGCTGAGTTGTCTTATACTGTCCAGATCCTGCCATAGGTTTTGGCGAGACTGAGTTGGCCGTAGGTGTGGTCCTTGTGGCAAGACTCGGCAAAGTGGCAGTGTAGATGCTGAGGGAAGACTAGCAGCTATTGCAGAGATGTAAGATCGAAGCTGTCATTGAAGAGCACGCCATCTATGAGTAAGTAGCCCTTTTTATGCAGTTGTGTCGATGCTCGGGCTTATGCAACAATTTTGTGGAGGTTTGGATGCTTGTTTTGTTCAGTGGCCCAATTATTCCATTATAATGTTGATTGCAGCAGTGTTCTGGGTGGTGTTGTTCAGCAGGAGGCATGACAAACAATCTGCATCAAGTGTTTGCGGCTCCGCTTGCAAATGACGGTAATGTCGTGCTCCTGTAATCGGAGAGCCCATCGCGCCAGCTGTCCACTGGAGTCCTTAAGGCTGGTGAGCCAGCAGAAGGCATGGTGATCAGATTAAGGCTGGTGAGCCAGCAGAAGGCATGGTGATCAGAAACCACAGTGAATGGGTGGCCGTAGAGATAGGGTCAGAACTTGTGCTTGACCCAAATTACAGCGAGGCATTCGCAATGTGTTGAGGCATAGTTCCTCTCGGTTTTGGAGAAACTATATCTGGCGTAGTCATCACTTTTGGCTGTCTTCCTTGGTTCTGAACGAGGACTTTCCCAATGGCGTAAGCACCAGCATCAGTGTGATTCCGGTGTGTGCATCTTCCTGGAAGTGACCAAGCACAGGTGTCATTGTAAGGCAAGTTTTGAGGGAGTCAACGGTGACCTGCTCATTAACTGCCCAGCAGAAGTCGTTGACGTTGTTCATGATTGTGGTATGTGGACAGGCGACGCATGCGAAGTTTGGAATAAAATGGCGATAGTATGAGCAAAAGCCATGATAAGTGTAAACTTGTTTGCTCATCTTTGGGGTGGGGAAGTTATGGACGGTGTCTTGTTTTGTCGTGGTCAGGGTGGATGCTTTCCAGTGTCACTGTGTCTTAAGATCTTGATGGTTTGGGCAGCAAAGGAGCATTTAGTGTGGTTTAGGCGGAGCTCGGCGGCAGAGAGGTGTTGCTGATGTTCGTCGAACGTGCGGCAAAAGATGACAAAGTCGTTCAGGTAACGCAGACAGATTGACCATCTGATGCCGCGGAGAAGGTTGTCCATTAGGCACTCGAATGTGGCTGGAACATTGCAAAGACCGTATGGCATCACATTAAATTTGTACAGGTCGTCTAGCGTTGAGAAAGCTTTTTCTCTCAGTCTTCAGATGGGTACTTGCCACTACCCAGTTTTTAGGTCGAAGAGGAAAAGAAGATGGAACTGTAGCATTCCCAGTTAGGTGATGAGGGAGGGATTGAGACAGCAGGAGCTGGGTGGTCGGGGTGCCCATAGTAGTGAGGAAGGTTCCCGACAGTAGCGTTGGATGTGGCCAATTCAGTTGCATCAGAAGCAGATGGGCTGGTTATCGTGTGTACGCCACTCATTTGCTCGATGTCGTGGTGTGGGTGTTCTCCACCGGGCATGGTGGTGGTTCCAGGACTGTTGCTCGTTCTGTTCGTTGGTCATGAGAATTGTGAGGTTTTGGACAGTGGTGGTTAAGGCAGTGATCTGGTTTTGGAGGTGGGGCTTGAGGCTAGTGGTTGGAGAAATGGTCTGGTGGATTGCAGTGGGCTCGTTGATGTTGTAATCGGTGGCATTTTGCAGTGAATTCACTGACGGACTATATGCGGAGGGCTAACAACACTTTATGTACATCAGTGGCTACACCTTTCAGGAGGTGATGGAGTCGCTGACTGTCAGTCATGTGAGGATCCATCCTAGCGCAGAGATGAGTCCTGGATATATGACTTGCCGGACTCTTGGGGTAGCTGTACACAGATGGAGGGTGTTTGCTTTACCTCTGTGGCAATGTGATGGAGTGTCACAAATTTGTCGCTGAACTTCATGAGGAAGGAGGCCCAGATGGAGATGGTGGCTTCTTCATTATCGAACCAATGGCGGGCAGTGTCCAATTAGGCAAAAGATAATATGCAAATTTGTTGTCAACAGTCCACCCGTTGAAGTTGCCACTTCAAAGTCAGGCAAGGGGCAAGGGAGCCAGGAAGGGGGTCAGTTGAGGCACCAGAGAAGGGTGTGGGTTCTCGGTATCGTAGGGCGGGAAAGTTCTTGTTACCGGTGCTTGGGCAGCGGTAACGGTTTGAATCTGGTCATATAGTGGGTAGAGAGGGTTGCAGTTATCGGCGGGGTTAGGCATGGTGGGTCTTTGGGTCAGTAGGTTTTCAGCACCAATGATGTGTGATCGAAAGAGTGAAGTCTATGATCGGTGTTTCGGCAGAATATACACTCATTTATTTACAAGTATATATACAGGGTTGGTGGATACCGGAAACAGATAAAAAGCAATAAAAGGCCCGAAGGCTGGATTCCCAATGACAGGTCACACGAGGTCAGAGGTCCCTCTTCGGTCTGCCATTGGGAGACAGGCAACAGCGTGATGTCTTGCCCTCTCGTGTCAGCCAGTCACTGTGGAGTTTAACTGACCAATCTGGGAAGGTTTTCGACTTTGCACCAATATAACAACTGGGTAGCTGTCCTATATAAAGGACGCTACGCATGTGTGGTTTAAGAAACAAAACATAAAATCACTCATGGAAAAAGTATACTCGTCAACTCCCAAGACACTTGATGAATAAAACAGTCAGATGATTTTTTTTTCAACAATTAATATCACAGTCAGATGATTTTTTTTCAATGACGAACAGTCAATTTTTATTACTGAACTAATTTGTGATTTAATGTAGTCAGGTGCATTGGCTTAATTATTGATGATGAAGATACAGTAAACCAGAGGTGCCCACCCCCCTTGATCTTATGGCTCAACCCCCCCTCAAAGATCGGGAGGGGGGGGGGGCTTCGCCCACATTTGCATTAAGGCCCAAAATTTCTAGCTATGCCACTGGCTGAGAGCGCTGAAATCGCATAGTTCCATTTCATTCAGTGGCATAACGAGCGTTACTGGCGTGTGTGGCACAATACCTTTTTGGCGCCCCCCCCCCCCCCCCACATACCTCCCGAAAACCCGAAAAACATAGATTCTCCAAATCGACAACCAAAAAAAAAAGAATTCTCCAAATCAACAACCAAAAAAAAAACGACTTTTACATTCTTTTCGATTTTTTTGAACCCCTTCCCCCTAAATTTCAATGGCGCAGTCTGCGCTCCTCCAAATGAGAGATGGCCGGCGAAAGTTTGAACTGCGCAGCCCTTCCAGTAATTATCAATTATGTTTTCCTGTCACAATGGACGACGGGGTCTGTTTTCACTGAGACATGTTGATAACGCCAAATTAAAACTTCTCTCGACTATTTAGCGTTATTTCAATACCAGTTGCTAACAATAAGTATTTATATAAATAAATAAATATATATTATTTATAAATACAATGCTCTTTTGCAAAGTAACAAGCGATTACCTGTCATGGCAGCGTCCTGTCATTAAATCAGACGGAAGTGCCTGACCAGACTAATTGTTGATACATGCGCAGATCTCACAAAAACAGGGCGGCCATCTCATTTGGAGGACAGTACCTGCGTGGGCACCCCTGAGTAAACTCCCGATTATCGGCGGGCGAAATATCCGCTTTGCGGATTATACACGGACCTCTCCTGTTTTACTTTTTTTTACTATACAATAAATTATAGAATTAAAAAAAATTAAATCTAGAATAAGATAAACAATTAAAGGGGCTACCAAAGTAAGTGAAGGCAATTATAGACAAACAATTTAAAGAATGACCTTGTGGACAGAGCTTAGGCCGGTAGGTAAATAAAGTGAAATAAAAGAAAATAATTGTCTCTAATATATGTACTGTAACTATGTATTGCCATTTTAATGTAAATGAAACATGATAAAAGCATTTTTGTCTTGATTTTTGTCTTTTTTTTGTCCTATTTCGAATTATCCGTAGAATTTGCTTATCCTCAGCTGCCACGCCACCCAATTCCGCGGATAATACAGTTTTTACCATAAAATAAGACTAATTAATAGAACAGTCAGATGATTTTTTTTCAACAATTTATAAAACAATCACATGGGGTTTTTTTTTCCATGATGAATAGAAAAGTCAGATGACTTTTTTTTGAATGATTAATATCACAGTCAGATGATTTTTTTTTAAACGATTACTAGAACAGTCAGATGATTTTTCTTTTCAAAAATGAATAGAACAGGCAGATACTTTTTTCAACGATTAATAGATCAGTCAAATGATCTTTTTTTCAGTGATAGAATAGTCAGATGATTTTTTTTCAATGATTAATAGAACAGTCGGATAATATTTTTTACAACAATTAATAGAACAGTTAGAAGGGTTTTTTTTTTTCAATGATGAATAGAACATTCCGATGATTTTTTGTTTTTCAATGATGAATAAAACAGTCAGATGATTTATTTTTCAATGATTAATAGAACAGTCAGATTATTTTTTTAATGATAAATCAGTCAGGTGAAATTTTTTCAACAATGAATAGAACAGGAAGATGATTTTTGTTGAATGATGAATAAAAGTCAGATGATTTTTTTCAATGATTAATAAAACAGTCACATGATGTTTTTTTTCAACGATGAATAACAGAATCATACGATTTTTTTTTCAATGATTAATAGAATAGTCTGATTTTTTTTTTCAATGATGAATAAAACTTTTTTTTCAATGATGAATAAAACAATCAGATGATTTTTTTCAATGATTAATAGAATAGTTTGAATAAAACAGATGATTTTTTTTTCCTTGATGAATAAAACAGTCAGATGATTTTTTTAATCATTAATAGAACAGTCAGATGATTTTTTTTCAACGATGAATAAAATAGTCAAATGATTTTTTTCAATCATGAAGAAAACAGTCAGATGATGTTTTTTTCAATATAATGAATAGAACAGTCAGATGATTTTTTTTCAATGATGAATAAAAGAATCACATGATTTTTTTCAACAAATGAATAGAACAGTGAAATGATGTTTTTTTCAACAATGAATAAAACAGTCAGATGGATTTTATTTTCTATGATGAATAAAACATTCCGATGATTTTTTTCAATGATGAATAAAACTGTCAGATGATTTTTATTTTAATTCAATTTTTTTCAATTCAACTATGAATAAAACAGTCAGATGATGTTTTTTTCAACGATGAATAAAAGAATCAGATAATTTTTTTCAATGATTAACAAAACAGTTCGATAACTTTTTTTCAATGATTAATAGAATAGTCTGAATAAAACAGATGATTTTATTTCAATGATTAATAGAACACTCGGGTGATTCATTTAATCACGAATAAAACAGATGATTTTTTTTTCAACAATGAATAGAACAGTCGGATGATTTTGTTTCAATGATGAATAAAACAATCAGATGAATTTTTTCAATGATTAATAAAACAGTAAAAAACCTTATTTTTAATGATTAATAGAATGGTCAGATGTTTTTTTTCAACGATTAATAGAATAGTCTGATGATTTTTTTTTTTCAATGATGAATAAAACAGTTAGATAACTTTTTTCAATGATT